>JAYKAV010003252.1:258631-284172 GCA_035582835.1 Phoebastria nigripes
GGGGGTTATGTTTCCCCTTTTCCAGTCAGTGGGAACTTCACCAGACTGCCAGGACTTCTCAAATATTAAAAAATGCAAATTCATGGACAACAGATCCAAAAGAAATACTAAATGAAGGGGATGGAGATGAGCCCCTAACATGCCAGCAGAACCATATTAAGTGCTGAAGGAAACCATGGAGAGAGGACGGGCTTTTGTCTTCTCCTTAAACAGTACCTTTTTCTGCCAGTGTCATAGACAGTTCTAGTATTGACCTATACATGTATGATTGGCATTTCTTACGTTCTTAGTTCTCATAATCCAGTATTAAGGATTTACTAACCCCAAGAAGAACAGTTCAAAAGGTAGGCAGGTGGATAAGGGAAAAGAGATGATAAGTGCTCTTTAGGAAGCAGGGGCGAAACCTTGAACTCTAAAAATGTAAAATGCCAATGAGTACATTAAATATACTCATTTAATTACACATTGTCTCTAAAATTTATCCACTAAAGCCCTACTTGAAGGATAGAAAATCTGTTATGTGATGTCTCTTCATGTTTTCTCTCTCTCTTTTATCTGGGAGTTAAGTTATGTAGTTACTGACCACTTCAAACGCTAAACTTTCTGAATAATTCATACAACACGGCAACATGAGGCAAGGTTAGGGGAGCCTGTGGATATCCCTACATATCAAAAAACAGACACAGAATTCTGATAAATAAAGGGATGGCATTATATCTGAAAAAACACCAGAGGAAGATAAAATACACAGCTGGAAAAGGGAAAAAAACACAAACAACTGGCATTGCCCAGAAATCACTATTCTCTCAAGGATTTGGCACCGTGGTAATTGGTAAAAAAAAATAACAAGTGCAATTATTTTCAACTCACATAATTTTTAATTGGTTGACATGGCTAGATCCTAGACAGAATAATGAATTAAAGCCAAAAGCAATCTTTATATGTCAGTTTGATTGCACACACCCTTAAGAGCAAAGTGATCCCATTGCCACAGTTTTAGAAATACATCAAAAATTGTGCTCAAAGTAAAAGCTTCAGCTTTTTTTTTTTTTCCCCCTTTCAAAATTTAAAGCCCCGCTAAATGCCAGGTGTATTCAGCTGCTGCAGATCTGGTGCTTTTGCTATCAAAATGCGGGGTGCTTAGCAGCAACTGAATATTCTGGACACAGGACTGGGAGATGGGAAACTTATTCGACTCTTTGCTTCCATATCAAATCACTCTGGTCTTAAAAGTCACTCAGAGCCTTGACCTTACTTCTGCTGCAACCAATGGCACAACTTCACAATGGTATAAAATACAGCTCTTAACTATTTTGCATAAGTAATGCAGAAATAAAAAATATAGCATCACAAATGACTCAACAAGAAGAATCAGCAAATACTTGGTCACAACTATTATAATATTGATGACATCATTAGGGGGTATGATTCTTTCATTTTAATTTTATGTTACCACTTGAGAAGCACACAGTAGGTAGTGAACTGCTGAAGGAAAAATGAAGAGGACTGAACTGTTTTAAAGCTGCTGCACACAGGGAGCACTGGGTTGCTTTGCCTTTAATTTGTTGCCATGTTCATGAACCCAACAGTCTGATGATCATACAGAGTAAATGAGTGGATTTTATACCATATCTAAATGGGCAGAGGGAGACTTCCAGATTTATCCCCAAGATGCATGTGCTTATGACACTCAATACTGAGTACCGGAAACAGGAATGGAGCTACATGAGCTTGATTAGGTTAAGTCCTCTTCATCAGCGAGGAAATCTCTAGCTGATTTTGTAGGGACATGGACTCGGAGCCTCTACAAACTGGTTACTGTTTCTCAGTGATGGAGATGGGTGCCTACAGTTGAGAAAGAAATAAAAGCTCATCTACTTTTGTTGTGGGACTTATGATGTGCAAAGCTATATGGAAAATGAAGTTCTCCTATATGCCTCTTGCTCTGCAAGCTCTTCAGAGACATTGCAGGCAAGCAAAGAAGACATCATTGCTGTTATTTCTCCCTTAAAAGTCTTCCATGATGCTCAGAAGCCTTGTATATGGAGGACTGGGTAAAAAGACCTGGGATGACTTTTGTTTTGTTTTGTTTTGTTTTGTGCCATTTTCCTGGTAAAACAGGGATTTGACTGTGGTGACCAAACACTATTATGATAGCTATCAGTGATATCACCTACAAATTCTGTATTTGATTGAAGTTTGATATTTTAAAGAAAGAGGAATAAAGAAACACCAGCCAGAAGCACGATCTCAAACCATAGTTTTGGACCCTGGATCTTTCACGGCTTGAGAAACGTCTGCTAGAAATGTTGGCTGTGAAGACGCAGCTCATCAGACCTCAGTTCAGATTCTGACCTTTCTTCCCTTACATCTCTTTAAAGGCATTGTTTAGGGCTTCTCCAGGGAACAGACAATTGCTTTTTTAAGCTGAAAAGTCCTGGATGAAAGTCAAGCTGATGGGTCTCAGAGCTACATCATTAGAAAGCTTATTACAGAATTTAACACTGATGTTAGCCTAAAATTCCTTTCCTTCTTGTCACTAGAGGGCAAAAGATTAATCCCATGACAGGCTTAGAGATGAAGAAAATGTTAACTATGCCGGTATTCCTACAGGGTTGACAGATAAACTTTGGTCAGGTCTATTGTAAATACTCTGAAGTGAGGGTTGTTCACATGCTACTGTAAGATATCTGCAAAGATAAATGAAAAAACAAAGCAGTGTTATTGAGAGTTTTGTCTCATTTTCATGCTCTGATAAAACATGGACCTCCAGCTACAAATCTTCATTGATTTTAATTAGGTTTTACAGGTAACAGTCAGCTAAGCAATTGCATCAGTACTGCATACCTGAGTAGTACATTATATTGCAGTTGGAGCTCAGATTTATCAGTGTCTATGTGCAAAATATTAGCCCGGGGCAATGAAGTCAGACTGTAATGGGAAACATACAAGGAAAATAAAAGCTCTCTTCTGTCATGCCTTTAACCTGTCACTCACAGGAAAATGCCAGACTTCCCTCAGCTTCAAGTCGTTATGGTGAATCTTCTGCCACATCCTTGGCAGGCTCTTTCAGTCCTTTCAGGAACAAAATAAGCAATAAAGCAGCTGTTGCTGCAGATCTCTTCTGGCAGAATTCAGATTTCCAGTGATGGTTTGAAGATTCTTTCCCCCAGCTGATTCCCCTGGTTCTCCTCCCTGCATTGAACATAAAGGAGGACAGGCTTTGGTTTCCTTTCCTGCTGTTCTCTTCCCTGCTTTGTTTGAGCTGAAGCATAATTTCTCTTGCTGCAAGCGGAGTGGGGCAGGACCACGGAGCCAGGTCGGTCCAAGCAGACCTGACCCTGTGTCAGGGATCAGCAGTTCGTAGGAGGAAGCTAAATGACGTGTCTGTGTTTCTGTAACTCCCTTTGCCATAACCTTGTCTTGACTGCACAAGCCTTCGCTGCTCTAGCTGTTCTTCAGGATGTTCTCCGCCTCCATCTATTCTCTTTTAGTTTTCCCTGTTTTGGGAGCTCCAGAGACACCACATATTGAGTGCCAAACTGACTGCTACAGTACCCAAGGAAATTCAGGCAGAGCTCAGGCATTACCATCCTGTACAGCCCAAACGGTCTCTCAGTCAGGCTTTCTAAAGCTGTCAGCACAACAGCTGCTAACATTTCTTATCTTCTCTGATATCTTCCCCTCCCCAAGAAAAGGGCAGCTCTTACACGCAGGCCCATCACTACTGTATCTGAACACAGGAAGAAATTGCTCTGAAAGACCTGGCTCTGTTAGAGCAGAGCAGGACGGGTGCTGGTAGCACAACCTGTAGAGCCACATGGGTGGGATTTCTTCTATGGGAAGTCCTACAAACTGTCATTTAGGACTATTTGCTCCTTCTAGAGTATTGAGAGCTGTTTTGGAGCTCTACAGACTACATTTAGCAGCAGCACCAGCTTACCAGGATTTTGCCCATGATTATTTTTTTCTTTTTTTTTTTCCCAATCCTCTAGTTGCTAGATTTCTTCACTGATGTTATTCAGATGCTTCCTTACCCATAATAGACATTTTTAATGTGTTAATTTGTACTCACATGAGACTTCATGTAGGCACTCAGTGCAACAAGTATCTATGAAATGCTATCTACTAGAGGGGTAGGGAATGTGCAGATGTTTCGGTCTAATCTATCTTGGACCATCTGCCAGAGGCCCTTCGCAGAGGTTATCCTGGCTCTCTGTTCAAACGTTTGGAACTACCTGCCCATCCCCCTTCTCATATCCCTCTCCAGCCAACATATACAACTTTAATAGACTCTGGGTTTGTCTGGGTATGATACATCCCTTCAGGAGCTCCCCTATAATATTTAGGTTTGTTTGTGGATGAAACTGAAAGGTACTGTCTCCCCAAAGACCCTGTAAATAAGTGTCTATCTGGATTAAATTATGGTAACTAACCTGATTAGATTTACTCATGCCAACAACAGTTACTTTTCTAGAGCTCTTGGGATGCTTCTCTGAGAAATATATGAACCTCTGAAATTTTCAGGGCAGGTATATGCAAATTAAGAAAAAAACCCTCATGCTTTCCTTTGTAACATATGCCAAAGCTTGTGCCTGCTTCGGTAAAACTGTTCTGTAGTTATCATTTAAATAGGCTGTGATCAACCATTTTGCCCCAACAAGGTGAATGCCTGTCCATCACTGGAAATAGAATATATCGTGGCAATTACTCAAAAGAGAAAAAAACCCTGTTGCTTGCGCTGACAAGTATGTTCATGACACGTAATCCTTATGCAGCACCTTCTGCTCAAATCCTTTATCAGACTAGATTCTGCACTGGCAAAGACTCTGGAGTAAGGCTGGGCAACCCCATCATTTAGGTTCTTACGCCAGGAAAGAAGTGTTGCTCAGGTCTCAAAAAATGATTATCTATATTGACTGAAATAGCACTGTATTAGCTAGAATAATTGTATTTCTCCATTTGATGCCAGTGGAAAAACAGATCTTGGGATCAATTGGTAGAAACCAGCGTTTCCAGATTCAGTATGCTCATAATTTAGGAAGCAATTCACCTCATTCTAAGATAAACGTCCCTTTTTTCACATGTGATGTTGCCCAGAGGAAACAGGAATTCCAGCTGGCCCAGGTTGCCCAGAGAGGTGGTAGATGCCCCATCCCTGGAAACATTCAAGGTCAGGTTGGACGGGGCTCTGAGCAACCTGATCTAGTTGAAGATGTCCCTGCCCATGGCAGGGGGGTTGGGCTAGATGACCTTTAAAGGTCCCTTCCAACCCAAACTATTCCATGATTCTATGATTTTTTAACAGATGAATTGCACCCAAATATCACTGTAATAGAAGCCTGGATAATTCAGATAACAGGTACAGAGCAGATGCCTAAACTTAGGTGAACTGAATCCAATCTCTGCTTTCATGTAATGTTTTCTTCCATGGACCAGCAATGCTCTCCTGGGAAGGATTATTGCTGAGAAGGTGGCAAGACCTACACATCAGACATCTTTTTCTGTCTCTTATCTCCAATACTGATGCAGGGTATAACTGTTTTCCCCCCGCCATGATCTCTGGTTTCAACATCACAAATGAATGAGGCTGAAATGTGGATGGAATCCTTATGTCTTGTTACCCCATCAATAGATACCCATGAGCAAGTGAGAGGTATTGTAGTGTGCACTGCAGAGGAACAAGAGAGGAACGAAGCCTTAGGGATGCTAAGGGGTGAAGACAGCAAGAAAGACCTTTCTTGATGGAATTACATTCAGTAAATAAATCATTTTTATTACTTGGTGCGCTTGACACCAGTATTATCAAGACTTTTTGAGGTCAATGTGCCCGTATATGTATTTAAATTTCAAACCATGAAATCAGTGACAATAATATCTCAGTGGTTACCTTCCTATAAAACAGTACTACTCAATAGTACAATATGCTTGCCTTTACGATCAGAAGTTTTAGTGAATTGGATCAGCAAATCCTATCACATCTGACCTCTGGTTTGTCTTCTTTAAATACTAATATTAATTTTAAATAAAATCATCTTTATTCTTCAACCAGGCATTCTTAAGAATGATCATTACCAAGGGACTTCTTTTATTTAATTTAGATCAAAATCTGGAGGAAACTAGCTCTTTTCTTGCACTTGACTGACAGCAAGTTTGAGTCACACTCTTTAGCCGTCAGAGACATTTGTCCACCTTCACTTTGTATCACGCGGGACCATTACTTCTTTAAATCTATTCGAACTTCTTGCATTCCCTGGTTTATCACATTCTTCTCATGTACAAAGACACTCAAGTCTTCATGACACTGACTGCTCCCACTACCTTTGTTTTCCACATCGGATTTTCTTTGATAATGCTTCTTTTTCACTATACTACGTGTTTATTTTCCCAGTGACTCATACTTTAGACTACACATAAAATATCTTCCCACACTGCATATACGGCCTGTCAAAGCTATCATTTGTGTCTCTACTTGAACATGCAGCATACCTTTTGATGGCCTTTAATTTTAAAGGTCTGTGTGAAGTTTTGTGACAACTGAAATATAAACATATGTTTAATGGTTTTTTTTTGGTTGGTTAAGTCTTGCTTCCGTATCCTGATAGAGCTTTCAACTGGTCTCGAGCCAGCAGCCTGTCTCTGGGGAGGAAATAACAGACTAAATTAGAGTTCACACCCAGATAAATTAACTGCATTTTATGTTGAACAGCAAACCTACATCAGTTATTAATTATCATTGTCTGAATTCAAACATATTTTGGAAAGTTCTGAATGACTTCCAGTTCCTTTGTATGATTAAAGTTCCCTCCATTTTATACAATACCTACTTCCATTTCAGTCACAGACAGTCACATACTGAGATTCAAGTAGATTTATCTTGTCTCTCTCTTAAACACTTCCTTTAAAACTTTGCTTAGAAGGGATCCCTAGAAAGAGAAAGTAGTCATCATGGGAGGAAACATATCCTCACCTTTGAATGACTAAATAATGCAATGTTTGTCAAGTGCACATAAATCAAAAGATTTTGTGACAGCAAAGGTTTCTGCAATTCCTTACCAGGAGCTTGGTAGCTGTACTGTATTTATGTTTATAGTCCTTGGCCTAAGAATCAAACCCAGATATCCTGCATTGTGGCAGAAAAGACCAAAATGTCCTAAGAATCATCTTATTTTCTGCCCTCTTTGGTTACAGCAGTGATAACATCTTCCACCACCTGAGCCAGCTGTGGGAGCTGCATCCTCTTGTGGCGGGTACCAGGATGCTCAGACCCCACCTGCCTCCCAGACTTATTTTTTCTCTGTTGTCCCCACTGGCTGCCAGACTCATTGGCCATGCCAGCCTTACAGCTACGGCTATACCAGGGACTGTGGCCTTTTCAAGTGCTGCATGGCCACCCGCCTAATACTGGCACTCCTATATGAGCTAACCAAAGCTTCAGAGGTTGTTTCTAGTCACACTGCTTCGTGGGACTGAATGCATTCGACTGCGGGGAAAATAATGGGAGAAAATTTCATCAAAGTTTGCATCTCTTTTCATCATTCCTTCACAAACTGAAATGGAGATTTAATGATTCTTTACACGAACAGCCATGTGGGGTCCTGAATTATACCAGTAGGCTAAGAAATGGATCTGAAAAATAATTGTATTTCAACAGATGGCTTCTGATGTGTAATTATCAATATATGTAATGTGCAGTTTTTGTGCACATGTGCAAGGCCTGGTTATCTGGCTCGTCCTAGCTGTTTATGTGTATCATGCATTTCCCAGGTGCCTGTAACTACTGTGACTCAAAGGGCAGAGAACAATAAAAATGTCTATTTAAGAGCATAGCCACTCCAGACACTAATGGGCCTATGAGGGCCTTTGGCAGGCACATCTATCCAGCACTGAGAGCACCAAAAACGAGCATGGATGACAAGAATGGATTTAGCTGCCAGCTACATTTTACAAGGCCATTCATTCTTGCAAACACCTAAGACTTGTAACATGGTTTCCAGCTGTGCAAAGTAATTAATTATAATAGAACACAAATAATAATCTGTCACTTCTCACTCACAGTAATTTTCACTTTCTAAAACCCATGTGCACCCAGTTTGTGTGGTTACTGCAAATGATGTTTAATATCCAACAGCGAGATTTAGATGAACAAACAAAACAAACAAACAAGCAGTTTAATCGAAGGGGTGGTAGATGCTGATGTGTCATGCAGAGTAAGAATTTCAGGACAGCCCACGCCCAGCCCGCTAGTAGAAATATTAAGGTGCCTCTGCACAGGCTGCTTTGCAGGCAGGGACAAAGCTAGGGAGCCCAGCCGGGCGGTGAGTGCTCCATGGTATTGCAGGGAGCAATAACAAAAGCTATTTGGACCTTAGGTGCTTCAAGGAAAACTTCTCCTCTGAGCCCTAGGGCATTGAGTGAGTAGTTTTAGAGGTGCCTTCTAGTACCCAGTGCTGGCACAACACAAGACTTTACTGCAAAGGAAGGAAAAGTCCCTTTGCAGGGGCAGAGAGTCATCAGGAACATGAAGAGCTCACCTCTGCCAGCCACAGCTGCTGGCTCTTGGTGATTATCTATCTGGTTTCCTCATAACAGCAGCAGGATCAAGAAACCCACAACTCACAGCAGTGCTAGAGAGGGGAAAAAAAACCCAACAAAAATCTCAACCCCCTCCAAACCTGCAGGAGGTGTTTGAGAAAATGAAGTGAACGCGACACAAAAGACAACTTAAAGCCAAGAAAAGACAACTAAAGGCAAGATTTATGACTGCACAGAGAGAGGTCATACAGTTACAAGCCTCAGGCATTATGGTTCTGTGTAAAGAATATGGATCTGTCTGAGGAATATAATGAAAGTACAATAAAGCAAAGAAAAAGAAAAGAAACGAGCACCAAATTGATCATCAAACATTACAGTCCAGATCTGTGCTCACTTCACCATGGCTGAGCAACTCAGCATCTCACAGCAGGCTTATTGCCATGTTTCCTCCATAAGGGAGCTGCAGCAAATCTTCTGATTTCCGAAATGTATTTTTGCTCTGTTTTGTTTTAACAAACAGAAGAAAATTATATGTTTCACTGAGCCAGGATGCAGACTTTTCCTTTCTGATGAGGTCCCTATTGCTTCAGCTCTTCCTTTCACACTGGTATCTTATCCAACAGTTTCTGGGAGCCCTGCTGTGAATCTACAAGACCTTCTCTTTGGGCCCTTCCCTGTGTAATTCTTGATATTAGAAGTTTAGAAAAGCTGAACTCAAACGCCTCTTCCCTCAGTCAGTGGTGCATCTCCCTTTAACGCACACATGCTGTTGCAGAAAGTGTAGTCCTTAAGGGTTGCACCAAGCTTTGTAGCACAATTGAATTAAAAAATCAATCCCTCTGTAAAGCAAATGTGGGCAAAGTAAAAGGGATCGTTCTGAATGGCACAGTGATTAGGAGTTGATCCAGGAAGACAACAAGGTCATGTGTGTGAAATAATCTATAGAAAAATGACAGTATAATAGCTATCAGCCAAACTTTTGGAAAAGTTGGATTTAAAACTCAGGACTGATATTTTCTTTTCTCTCTAAGCAGGCCTTTACTGAGACTTTGTAAATATACACAGTAACCCCTGCTATAGGCTGTTGTCTTCACTGGAGGTTTCCCCAGGCAAGTTCACATGAAGTGTCATCAGGAGCTTACCTGGCTTCACTTCTTCACAGTCCTTCATGTTTTCAGTTAGGACTTTGAAGTTCTTTTTGACAAGAACCTTTGGGAATGACTGTATCTGTCCTTAGGACTGATTTTCAGTTCCATAACATACAATGAATCACCTTCATTGACCATGACTCCTAGGGGTACCTAACACTTTGCAGTGGGCAGAGGGATGAAGACCACTGTTCCCAGGTCACGGAGTATTTTGTTTCTCTCTGGTGTACTTCCTGCTCTCTCAGTTTTGGCATCACAAGTGAATGTAATCCAAAGAAGATTTGCCTCCACCTTCTTTTTTAATGAGACTCATACACAGCTGCAGTAGGCTTATTTGTAGCTTTATTAAGGAATTCTTGCTTTCCTGCTCTGCATTTGGCTTCTAGTTGGGGTGTGAACCTCACTTACTTGTTACGCAGTTTTATGGAATGAATGGTTACTCCAATCAACAGACCCACTTTGCCCCTGTATTTTTTAAATGTCAGAAAGGCTATGCTATTAGTCACGTCCTTTACTCTTACCACTATACCTTATATCCTGTGCATTTTCCCCCCTTTCTTTTTACTCATCTGACATAACAATATGAATATATCTGTTCCTTTTAAAAAAAAATATTGCTAGTACTTTGCAGATTAATTATCCCTTTGCCTTTGCTTCATGTATCAAACTCCTCTCCTGAATTCATGACAGGGTATCACGAAAATGTGGATGCAAGAGCATAGTGATGACTACGCAGCACACGTGTTGTAGTGTGCACATGGCACTGCCCTGCTCACCCCTTTTCTTGGGTTCCCTTCTCTTGCTTCTTAACTGAGGATAAATCCTTTTCTATATCTTCAGGGTAAGTGGTGTCTTCTGATGCTACTCGGCACATTAATCCTGGGTTTTAGGATCTTGACATGGACTAACCAAGGTTTATTGCTTTTCCTCTGATACAGGAAAAAAAAAGTCTTTCCCTGCAGAAAACAGGGATATACTCTAAAACTAAGTTTCTCTGGCACATTGTCAGAGTGGTGACCACTGGATGGGAGCTTGCAGAGCTGATTCATTCCCAGTTGCCCTTCCACAGCAGCTGAGATGCAGACAAAGCAACCTGGAGCACTGTTCCTTATTTACAGCACATCCATTGCCTCCAGGGAACAGAACATGCTCTGCAGGTCTTGTAGCATTACCACCATGCAAAACCAAACCTAGCTGGGTGTTCCCACTGCACACATATGTTGTCTATATAAAAATATAGCCTCATTTATTCTGTAAACCCCAATACTGAGCCAGACTGGGATGATATTTGTTTCTCAGCAATGATAGAGAAGAGTGCTACCCTCCATTCCAACACTGATTTAACCTGGCCAGCACCTGGAGCTTTGGCATGGTTATTTTAAAAAAGCTTTTCATAAAGCACAGCAATATGGAGAGAACATATTTCACTATGTGTTATTATTAGCCTGGATCATACCTCTGTGAATCATGAAGGAAAATAGAAACACAGCTGGCTAAGCATTGCCCTTTAAATGTCAGGACAGTGTGTGTGCATGTGTGTGTGTATATATATTTATCAAGATTTAAATTTTAATTCTCTGATGTTTTCTTCACACTGTGGATTTCAGATGAGGTTATTTGTAATATGCCCACCCCATGGTTAGTTGTCAGGAATTATTCCAGAACAACTAGCTGGGCACTTAACTGTTTTGGTTTCTCTGAAGTATTTTTCTGGGTTTTGCTGTTTGCCTACCTCACATGTAAAATCAGCTAGACATTTTATATTCAGAACTTCAGTTTCTGGAATATCTGCTTGGGAGTCACCCCTGGGCTTTGTGTGTTGATAGGAAACTCCTGCCTGCTTGAGTACTTGATCTGAACTTTTTGCCAGCTTCCCTAACAGCTTCAAATATATTATAACTTCATAAGTTTAGTTTAGGATGGGTGACCATTTACCTTAGAGCTTTCATAAACTTCTGGTTGTGAAAGCTTCTGTCTTTCTATGCAACAGAGACTTTCCATGATGGCCTTTGGAGACGTGATGCTCTCAGTGAGACTGCTGAGGTCTCTTGCACAGTAGGATTTCCAGGTCTGCAACATGGGTGAAGAACAAATGCTGCAGATGGGCATACTCTGCAATCCCAATCACCAGACCATGGATTTTAGAGCATCGCAGACTCTGCATTCCCCACCAGCTACCATTACTAGCTGGTTAGATTGTCAGACCAGCAGCTGGCCTTTTTCATAGTTTTCCATGGAGGAAAAAAACTCCATTATCTTGTACCAAAGAAAATTTTTTTCCTTAAGGCTAAGTACTTGATATCACTATTGGAAAATATCTCCTCAGTCCTTAATCTGATGCCTTGCTGGAATCTCTCACAGATCAAGAGTAAATTGGCAAGTGGGTATTTTATGATGAAATTGTACGATTGCTTCCATGTACCACCAAAGAAATTTCTGCTTCAGCTCTACAGGAGAATCACAGAATCATTTAGATTGAAAGGGACATCCTGAGTTCATCTAGTCCAACCTGCCAGCTCAGGCAGCATCAGCTAGAGCAGGTTGCCCAGGACCACGTCCAGATGGGTTTTGAATATCGGGTTTCTTCAGATGGAGACTCCACAATAAATGAATAATTAAAACTGGAAGAAGCAAGTTAGACCAGAATCTAACTCCTTCCTCTTCTGTCAGACCTTCTACACTACAACACAAGAAAGAAAGAGAGATTTCCTCTGTGGATTCATTTATATTAACTAATTTTCTTTGTTTTCTGACTTACATACTGCTGTTTATGAAAGTTATCTGTTTCAGCAGTGGAAGAAGTTGTTTTCTGTATATAAATCTGTGTGGATGTTTAAACTTGTCAAGTGTTTCAGAATCCTTTGGGATGAAAGGTACTATATAAATGTAAAATATCTGTTATTATTTATTATTTCTTTACACATGGTAAGTGCTCCTGGGATGTTCTGTTTGTTGTAGTTGTTGTGATGGTGTTATGTGACCTGGCATTGCATCTTGCCACAGCACACAAGGATTTATTTCTGAAGAAATTAGATTAACACCCATCCTTCAGTTTTCCACTAACACAGTATTTTACATTCGGTGTATCTAACTCTTTTCTTTCCCATCCTTATTTTGTGAGGCGTGTGGAACTAACATTCTCAGAGAAATTAATTTGTCTTCTGTGTTTTCCCTCAGTCTTGCTCAGTGTCACACTGAAAAAACTGGCTGGTAATTCCAAATATTAGACTTTTGTTGCGTATTGCTTGGGGATCCACACTGATGCACTAGTTTCCTGCAAAGAGAAGGAATAAAAGAAACAATAGACATTTTTACCTGGGAAGGAGTAAACATGTTGTGATGTCTTCTGGGTTTTGTCACCCCTGGCACACATTAAGTCAGTCCCCATGCCTGCACCCATGTGCTACAGAGGAAACCTCACCCATACTGGTTTGTATTCTCATCCCCCCGTAGATGAGAATTCTCCTCATTTTCTGTGAAAGCAGAGAAAGATCTTCCACTTGCTCAACCTTGCCTATCAGCTGTGTAAAGCAGTTAATGGGGTAAATTACCAACATACTCTTTTTTTTTTTTGCCATAAGCTTCCCCTCTGTCTTAAGTCCATTTTTGGTATTTCACATGTTATTTTTAAAATATTCCGAGAACTACTGTTTATCTACCCAATAGCGCCTATCTACTGCCCCTTGTAGCAGATATATCATGCCTGGAAGCCCACAGGATTAAATGGTTAGGCACTCTGCCCGGGCTTGCTCTGACAATGAAATTTTGTGCCAGCATCTGTAGAAAGCAATGAGGTACTTGGCTTTCTCATCCCAGTCCAGTGGGAGAAGTGAAGGAAAGGAATAGGAACACCAAGCCATTTTAAGATATGGTCATAAACAAGTTGCAAGGGTAGATTATAGTCTTTTTGGTTGAAAACTACAATTTTGATGATTCCTAGAACTACAGACAAAAGCCATCTCCTGATTTTTCCTTCATTCAATGAGTTTTACACTTCTGCTTATTTTAAAAGCACTACAAAACTCCATTTTCTTTGAGATCTTTCTCCTGCAATTTTCAAAGAAATCAGGTAAGGTAGAAAATTGGTTCTCTTCCAAGCAGTTAGAGATGTTCAGATTTTGCAGTAATATAAATACCAGGATAGCACCAGTTTTATATTTGGTGGACTGGTGACTTTTACAAAAAAACAATAATGCAAGAAGGGATTGAAGGTGAACTGTTACTATTTCACAATGTATACATGGGGGTTGTGGTAGGCTTTTTATTTCTTTTTCAAGCACTGTTGTTACTCCACTTCAGAGATGAACTGTGAAGTTTGGGAAGAAATTGGTTCACAAGAGATGTTCTCCATATGGGTATGAGACCTACGGACATAGAAAAAACCAAATCTATATAAGAAAGAAATAAATCTTTGGAGGAAAGAATATTATGTGCAGAGCATGTAAACACCTCTTCTAAGACCTCCAGAATAGAAATTTTTTGCTAGATTCCTTTAGTAGGCTGCAGTTTGTGGAACCTGTCAGAAGTTTTCTGCAGAAGTTTCTCCTTCAGAAAATGCTGTTTTGCTGAATTCAGAACATTCCCTGATAATTTGTTGTTTTACAAGATTTGATTTCCTAAATAATTCAAAGGAATCATTCAGAAATTGCAAGACTGTGACTTTTTTTAAAAAAGGAACACCATATTTTTATTTTTAAATTGCGATTTTGATTATATTAGTATTATTGTGCAAACATTAAATTATTTTATTTGTTTAGATCTTGTTCAGAAAGCTCAGATTTCCAATAAAACAGGAAATATCATTCATATACAGGTCAGGAGCATCCTAACTGTTTTTAAGAGATGCTTCTAAGGAGGAGGAACATTTTATCTACCAGACATGACATTTAATTTGACAATATTAAATGCGCTAATCTTATTTAAAAATTAAATGTAAAACTATCACTTTTTAACACTGCATTTTGGATCATGCAGCAGTATTATCCATCTGTTGGGGAGCTCTTTAAAATATTTAAGGAGAAATCTTCCTATCAGATGAAGGGCAGTAATGACAAATTATCTCAGTCTCAGTGTGAATATAGTGTTACTTCAGGAGAATTTAGGTTCCAAAATGCAATTTTCAGTAGCTAAACCCTGAGCAAATACATGGATGAAATTTCCTGAATCTGCATTTTCCAGACAAAGAAGATACCTTTATTTCCTCTTGTTAAGAACATACTAGGAGTGTTACTCAACTGAGGTGTTACCATTCCCATAGTGAATTTTCGTGACATATCACACAGGTGTCATTATTATAGCAGGAGACAGAATCATGGAATAGTTTGGATTGGAAGGGACCTTTAAAGGTCATCTAGTCCAAACCCCCTGCCATGGGCAGGGACATCTTCAACTAGATCAGGTTGCTCAGAGCCACATCCAACCTGACCTTTAATGTTTCCAGGGATGGGGCATCTACCACCTCTCTGGGCAACCTGTGCCAATGTTTCACCACCCTCAGCATAAAAAATTTCTTCCTTCTACCTAGGATAAATCTCCCCTCTTTTAGTTTAAAGCCATTCCCCCTTGTCCTGTCACAACAGGCCCTGATAAAAAGTTTGTCCCCATCTTTCTTATAAGCCCCCTTTAAGTACTGACAGGCTGCAATAAGGTCTCCTTGGAGCCTTCTCTTCTCCAGGCTGAACAACCCCAACTCTCTCAGCCTTTCTTCATAGGAGAGGCGTTCCATCCCCCTGATCATTTTCGTGGCCGTCCTCTGGACCTGCTCCAACAGGTCCGTGTCTTTCTTGGCTGAGGGCTCCAGAGCTGGACGCAGCACTCCAGGTGGGGTCTCACCAGCGCAGAATAGAGGGGCAGAATCATCTCCCTCGACTTGCTGGCCACGCTTCTTTTGATGCAGCCCAGGATACGGTTGGCCTTCTGGGCTGCGAGCGCACATTGCCAGCTCATGTCCAGCTTTTCATCCACCAATACCTCCAAGTCCTTCTCGGCAGGGCTGCTCTCAATCCCTTCATCGCCCAGCCTGTATTGATACCAGGGATTGCCCTGACCCAGGTGCAGGACCTTGCCCTTGGCCTTGTTGAACCTCATGAGGTTCACATGTGCCCACTTCTCCAGCTTGTCCAGGTCCCTCTGGATGGCATCCCGTCCCTCAGGCGTGTTAACTGCACCACTCAGCTTGGTGTCATCTGCAAACTTGCTGAGGGTGCACTCGATCCCACCGCCTATGTCATTGATGAAGATATTAAACAGTACCGGTCCCAGTACAGACCCCTGCGGGACACCACTCATCACCGACCTCCATCTGGACATTGAGCCGTTGACCACTACCCTCTGGATGCGACCATCCAACCAATTCCTCACCCACCAGACAGTCCACCCATCCAATCCATACCTCTCTAGTTTAGAGAGAAGGATGTTGTGGGGGACCATGTCAAAGGCCTTACAGAGGTCCAGAGAGATGACACCTATAGCCCTTCCCATGTCCACTGATGTAGTCAGTGGACGTTCTGATTCTGCATCTATGTTTTACATACATATCTGATGGTTACGGTTCTGCTGGAAAAAAATATATAAGCATGAAATATGAGGTCTGAAAATTGGAAAATGTGTACTGGTGTGTGAGGATGGGTTGTAACAAGTCCTATATATGCTGTCCTTTAAGGGTTTTTATAGATCAGAAATGCCTGTGACACCCTTATAGCTCATATCAAATGCATTCCAGTGGAGTTGGTCTACATGGACTGATAGAAAGAATAAATGGAGATGTGTGACTAGAATAAGGTGATTGTAGATCTGTGGAAGAGCAGACTTTGCTCCTTATAGATAAGATAAGGGAAAAAGGAAAATGCTGAGTGCCATCCAGGAAGGGTCTTCCCTGGGAGGTGTGAACTGTGGTATCACCAGAGCCACAGTCTGGAACAGGCAACTCAAGAGCTCTTTGAAGGACTCGTTGGAAGTCCTGGAAATCTTCAAGCACAGGAGTTAGTGAGGATACAGGTCAGGTGCTGTGTTCCCAATTCTTTCTACAAATACTGCTCAGGGCAGTACCCTTTATGTCACAAACATTCTAAAAAATAAGTATGTGTGTCCATGCTTCCTTTATGCTCTGAGAAAGAACATGAAAGTCATGGTGGAGAATGTATTATGAGATTGAAAGAGTAGTTAATGCTGGGCATTTACTAAAATTATACTTTTGAAGGGTGTTTTTCTTGTCATTCTCTTCACACATGCTGGCATAGGCTCTAAAACTTTGAACAGAGGCATAATTATTTCAGGGCTAGAGCTGTTTGTAAATCCTGGGGGGAGTCCATTTATTTTCTGTTAAACTTACCTAAAAAGGAGCGGAGTGCTCTGTGATGCCAGATCAGTCTGTCACAGTCCAATCTGAGCTTGTGTTCAAGGGGAATCCTCCAACACTGGATGTAAACAACATCTGCCACTTTGCTATTATTACTACACAAAAATTCAGGCCAGTTACTCTGTAGCTGCTTGAGGCCACAGCTCTCCTGATTGCCAGCCAATGAACTAGTTAAGGCTTATTAATGTGTTTATATTGGTTGTTAATGTCCTTCTGATTTGCCCTCTGTGCAAATTCATCCAAGACCTGTGAAGTCTGATCTCTTTGAGGGAAGGTTGCAACAAAAACACAATCCACATACTCATGTGAAAGGCTTGAAAGAATGTGGTGATCTGGATTTGCTTTTGTAAGGTATTATCTATACTAAGTAATCTGGGGTCTTGTGGGTGAAAAGCACTCTGTCATTCTCCATCAGCTTCATGCTTTATAAAAAAAGTTTGAGATAGAGAAAAAGCAGGAGAACTGCGTAGCCTTTTTATCTTGATTAAAAAAAACCCTCTCAGACTCCATCCCTTGTTCCTCATCCTAAACCATCTCCTTATTCTGCTTTTAAAATTTCATACTCCCTTTCACAGTGGAAAATAACTGTATTGAAAATTTGCAAGGCAATCCTCTTTAAAATGAAAGGGACATATAGACATCTATCTGGAATCACTGCATGAACAGATAATTACACATTCTTCTCAGAAGGGCTTGGCTGCAGAAACATTTAAAGGGAATTGGCATTTTAAACACAGTTTTATTCTGACTTTTATACTACAGACTGTTAAGGAACTTCAGTCAAATACCATGATGGATGATAGCTATGCAAATTGCCTTAAAATCTAAATAGCTGATATCAATATTTATTAAAAATATGCTGTTGATGCTGTCAGTGTAACAGGACTTCCAGTTCCTATTGCAGCTCGAAGTTGAATTCATGCTAAATAACTTAGTAGCTTTCAGTATGGTAAGAAATGCGAAAACCCACAAATTTCTCAATGACAAAACTTCATGGCAAGGCTGGATACAATCACCAATGCAGGGGAGGAGCCTGGTGCACTGAAGTACTACAAAAAATATTTGAAAGGGGAAATCCAACCTTTTGCAAATTTTTTTGTCATGTTTCTCCACTCATCGCTTGTGTGACAATGCCTATCCCCGGGTTGTCTCTGAGCAGCAATAACATGTTCTGAAATCTGTTCCAGCTTCTGACTGCAGCACCTAGGACCTTTTCATAAGTGATCAAGAAGGCCCTGCTATGTCTGCAGCGTTTTCTCTTGCTTACCTGGATTGGACTATTCAGTCTACATGATGATACCCGAAAGTGTCACTTTTTCTGGGTCTTGGTGAGATGGTAATTTGACTGTCTTCCTGTTGTATTAAGATCTCAGCCTAGAGGACCATTAACTTTTTGAAGCTGAATGCTGCCTGACTTTTTTTTGTCATTTGAAATTACTCTTAGGATCCGCTTAGTCTCTCCACTGTCAGCTTCAATGAGATCAACTGTGTTTCGGTTATGAAAGCCCAAATTAGAAATTTCAATGCTCTCTGAGTCTGAAAACTCTAATAGAGAAACATGCTAAAAGCATGACTGAAAAGCAGAACTTATCAGTTAAACAACCATTTCAGTTGTTTCACTTGCTTCCATGAATGTGATAATGCTGAAGAAAGTACACTATAATCATTGATTTTTATTGTTTGTTTTCCTTGCAGTTTCACAAAGTAGAAAGTTTTCATTCATAGCACATTTATTAGTGAAGACTTGAAACTTTGTGCAACTGGTATACAGTTGGCTGTTGACCTTTTGTCTAAGAAAATAATCTTGCCACTTTTTCTGTGAAATCACATCTTAGCATCAATCCGACACAAAATTTGAGACACTCATTCCCATTTAGAGTGCTCTAACTCCCAAACTGCAGGAGCACATGCAGTCAGCATGGATTTGGGGCATCACACAGAGTTCCTATCTAAGGCAAAGAAGAGCAAAGACAGAGAGGCAGGACAGTGAAACTACTGGCTGGTGCAGCTGAGGTCTTAATCAGGCAAAGCAGCAAAGCTGACAAAGTCTCTTGGGGTTTTGATTGCTCTTTTTCTGGAACTCAGCTCTCAAGGTTTTGGTGCAGGAAAACCTGCTACATTTCCCTGTCATGCTTTCCCTAGTATATGTTCATGACTGTATAAAATGACATACAAGTCAGTGCATGGGTGTAATGATGTATTTGGAGTTCAGGATTATCACATTGTTGATACTAGATGACTGAGGAGGGATGGAAAATCTGCTATCTGCTTCTTTTTTTTTTATGAAATCACTTCTGATAATTATTTTTATAGCCTTATTGGGCCTCCCAGGAGCATCACAAAGACTAGACTAGGAGAGGATGAAAATGATTTCTTATACTTTCCTGTGTTCAGATTTATTGTTAATGTTGCAAGATTGTAAGTGTCTGGAGCTCTTAATTGTTAGCAGTGGACACAGATGATCTGGGGTAGCCTCTGGCATTGGTAGACCCAGTTTCCTTCCCAAATTGTTCACAACCCAAATAGATTACAGAAAGGAAGCACTGTTATTCTAATTTTGCATACAGGGAGCTGAGGCACATTGCAATTATATAATTTACCAAAGTAGCTCTGTGGTAGAGATAGGAATGTTAAAAGTCCCAGTCACAAGAATTTCATTAGGAGGTTAATTACACAGATGTGTAAATACACATAAAAATCCTTTCATGGGTTCATCAGTTGACTTAGGACTTTCTGAATTTTGAGAATTTTTATTTCAAGAGCTACTGAAATGCAGCCGTCTGTTTAAGAAATCTTGGGTCTCAGGAACCCTCTGATTTTGAATTCCAGCCCTGATTTCCAACTCCTACTTGTTTCTTTTCTTCTTCCAGATCCTCACTTACACTTTGTATTTGCCTCACAGCAATTCTGGGTATGGGAGGAGGGGGAAATGTCATAGAAGTTACTCATGCTAATATGCTTTCTGCCATATGTTTAAGAAAAATCTCCTATGCAGTGTTCTCTGTGGAGCACTCTTCTTGAATATTTTGCAGTGGATTTTTAAAATACATATACGGTGCTAAAGGCAGTCTAATCCTGCCAGCAAGTCTGGGGAAATAGATAGTTTCTTCCTACAGGAATACATTTACAATCTTTAAAGTTATACTTTATCTAGTGACACATCTCAATGCTGAGACCTTGGAAATCTTTATCGTACATGCATGACTAGTGGCCTGCGATGCAAAGGAGGATGACAGAGATTCAGTTTATGAGACTGTTAAACCTTCCTCCTTGATTTTCCCTCTGATAAACATGATGTCAGAATTTCTAAGCAGTTTGCAATGGTTCCAAACTAAATCTCTTTCCAAGCACAACATGGTCCAACTGCCTGTCCAGTCACAGCATTTGTGGAGCATATCAGTACCTATGCTGGATTAGTTTGGAAGCTTTTCCAAAACCAGCAGTCTTTGTAAAAATCCTTTATAGATATACTTCTAATCAGCCTCTTCCTAGCAAATGCAGAATAAATCCTGAACATCTGTCAGTTTTACCTGTACCCCTGAGTGAAGCATGACATTAATATTTGTATCTTTTGATACACAACCAATTCCAGCACCTTTCACAGTGAGTGTTAAACACAAGAAACCCCATCCATAGTCCGTTCCAGTCAAAGGAAAGGGAATAACAAAAAAAGTGGGGAATGGGAAGGCAGCTTGAGTTTCATCATCATAATTCCTTCAATAATATTAAACATATCTTGTATATCTGACAGTTTCTATGCAATTCTTCATTGTTGTTATTATATTGTTATTATTATTTGTATCTCTAACTCTTTCCCAGTTTTATGTGTATCTAGTCACATGCTCCCATTTGATGTCTTAAATACGGGGTTTATGGGTGTTTGAATACATGGATAACTAGTTAATTTGTCTGGCTGTTTCAGGTCCTATTCAACTGCTGTAATTTTGCCCTTATACCATTTTCCTAGCATATACTGGGCCTTGGCCAGTAACTAGTCTCTGAAGGTGAGAGGAGGTATCAAGCTAAAATTTGAAGGAGTGTCCCATAATGTCTTTTTTCCTAATATCCAGTTCTTCGTTTCCAAAATTCAGTCTCTAACCCTAAGCTATGCCCTATCGCATGTCATTTCACAACAGCCAATCTGTCCTAAAATCATTACAAGTCATCCCAACCTATGCATCCTCTCCTCTTCTCCATTCTTCCTTGGCTGGTCTATGTTTAAAGCAACAGTTCATACATATCTCAACTCTCTCCAGGCACTCCTCCTTGTTGCCGTTGACCTGTACCCCACCTTCTCATCAGTCCATTTTCACTGGAAACTCTTGGAGTCCACTGAGTTTATTAAAGAGGGATAAATAGGTCCATGGTTAGAAAAAAAAAATTGCCAAAACTTTTCAGACACAGTCTATTGTCAGACCTTTAAGTATATAATGAATGTTGATATTCATAAGAATAAGTTATTTTTAGGTTTTTACTTCCTGGGATCCACAAATTTTTTTCAAAAAGAGAGGTTTATGTTTAGCATTAGGTTACAGCTTCTGAAAGAGAAGCAGCAAGAAGATTTAAATAGTAGAGTACCCAGGAAAGGAAAATGAGCACCTTTTTGTTTGGAGACTATTACTTATTTTTTGCAGAGTGCTAAGGCGGAGACCTGAGGAGCTGAGGAATTTTGTAAACTGCAAGAATTAAAGTTGTGGATGGCATGCATTGAGGAGAAGGATCTGGAGTAGGCTACTCCAAAATGGTCAGTATTTAGAACTACACAGCATGACAAAATGAGTTTTGGGGGCAGCTGGAGCTGATTGCCTATTTTCCTTTCAGAACCTTTGGCACTCTTTGATGCTTCAAAACTTGTAGATTTAAGGTTAGGAAAGGGAAGGGACAAATTTGTGCTTATGTTTTGTGCAGCATGAAAAATAAAACTATTGCTGAGGTTGGTTGTTGTGATGGGATCATCTAAGGGTCTGTGGAAACTTTCCAAGCAGGGAGGATAGCGGCAGCTTTAAGAAAAGAGTGGAAGAAAGGTCTGGGTCTATTGGAGTATTATAAGTACACCATCACAATAGAATGATTGATGGCATAGACTAACAGCCAAGCATCACTATTCGCTTCAGGAACAGGCTTTTAGCTCAGTCTGGAGATCACAAGATGGATGAAGTTTTGGTTAGAGTCAGGTCTGGGAAAAGAAAGAGTTGAAACTTGTTTGTGGTGGTGGTGTGTGTGTGGTACAATCCAGAAAGATAAGTGTACTGGAAAGAGCATTGACACTGATATTGCTTTATTTTGTCTGATTACTCTAGGGTGACGGTACAGCTTTTTAAATACCACAGTTCAGGGGTTAAATAAGGGTTAATGTTTCAATAGGAAGGATTAGGGTTGGATTGGAAGAAATGCCAATAATCTTTTGTGGTAGTATTGAATATTACCCAGGAGTTAAGCTGAATATAGGTGTTAATGAGAACGTGGGGGGGGGGGGGGGGATGTCTGGTTTTTGTGACAACTTCCATGGGTTCATGAAAATTTTTTAACAGTTTTTTGAATAAGAAAAGGAATAGGATAAATGATATAATATGGTTATACCTTATATAAGAAAAGTAATATTCATGCTGTGTCTTTTTGAGATAATGGCTTATCTTTGGTTACTTTTAACTGCGACTGAGACGCACAGTAAGGTTAGGGTTAGAGTTACGGGAATGAGGGACATAAGTGCTATAATTATGGTTGTATATTGCAGAGAGTGCTTTCATAAGAACCACTTCTTTGTAATTATATTTTTCTTTCAAGTTATGCCTGGTGATTGCAAAATAGCTATAGCAAGGTTAGTGTTAATTTTCAAAAAGTGAGAGTAGATCACTGACTTCAGACCTTCAAAATAAAATAATTTCAAATTGCTCAGCCAATGGATCATAGCTACCATTTTAGTTCTTATCAATGACTGAGGAATATGGAAATCTAGAGCTAAGGTTAAGGTTAGTATTAGGGATCAGAAAATGAGGAAGGGATACAATTTTTGTGTTACTGTTTCTAGACTACAGAAATAAAACAAGTGTATGAGCCAAGTGGCTCACTATTGTTTCTCCAACTGATAGTATGGCTGGAAAGCAAGCAGTGAACAGGGTTAGAATTAGGGCTATGGTTAGCATAAAACAAATGAGCATGGAAATATTTAAAATCTGTATGGTGGACTGTATGTAGAAGAAAAGAAACCCAGTTCTGCTTTTATATGAGGCTTAGATACCCTTTGGTTTCAGGGTCTGAGAGTCAACTTTTAACAGTGTCACCTTTAACAGTCAGCTTTACCATTGGTAGGGATAGGTTTAAGGTTGAGAAGATAATGGAGATATAATTATCCTTGCACTGTGTGTAGACCACTAATGTAAAATGTGGGCTTGAGTTGTACCAGTGAAAGTTATTTTTTTCTGTCTCAGGTCTGGTTACCATTTCTGGGACTTCTATGAGCAGAGCTTGTGTTATAGTTAGATTTTCAGTTAGCTTTAGGGATTGTCTAGCTTTAGGGATTCCTTAGATGAGCAAATGAAAAGTTACAGTATTTTAAAAAAGGGACCATGTTTACTTCTTTCAGTCTCTGAGCCGCTGACAGAACAGAGTTGCAGAGCAGAATAGGGGAGAAGGAAGAAAAGAATTGTATTGTTTATCGTACACAAATGTAAAATTAATTTTAAGATGCTTGTACCAATAATTTCTACTTTTATTTTATGTGTGGCTATCAATTATGATACTACTGAAACTCATCTTAACTATAGGGTTAAAAAAAGAGGGCAGGAAGAGGTGTATTTGTTATATTATTTTTAATAAATTGACAAAATAAATTCAGTGCTGGGCAGTGACTTATGTTTATTTTTGTTATTTCTAGAGGAGTTTGGCAACAGTGACTAGAGTAAGGTTAGACTGAAGGCTGGGATTAATGTTAAGCACACAAGAGAAAGAAATCCTGGAATTATTGTATTGTTGTGTAAAGGCCTTAAAAGTAAAATCAAAGTTGGTGGTATGTGGGACCAGAGGTTTGTGTTTGTATGTGTACATGTGTGTATAGTATTGTGGATTTGCTGACTGTGTTCTTTACTATCTCGCAATGAATTTTATCCACTCCTGTCATAAGCAGTCCTTCCCTGCCCTTCTTAGGCTTAGAAGATTCTCTCCACTCTCTTTAACTGTCATGCTATCATTTTTAATAGAAGAGAGTTCAATAGGCAAAGTCCATCTTGGATAGAAGACCTTCACCCAAGCTGGAACAAGCACTACTGTAGACTTTCAGGCTTGCATTATTAAACAGTTGATGTTTTTATTCCATTCTTCCTTTACTCCACCGTTATACTAATCCTACTTTTAACAATAGCTTAATAAACTCTACTCGGAACTAATTGCAAATGCTACAGTCCACGCAGCACCATCCCTTGTAACATTCCATCCTTGGTGACCTATAGTTTCAGTTGTACTCCTAACCCTAACTGTGCCTGTAAAACTGGTTTTATCCTCAGCTGTGTGGCCTGGTCCATATACAGATGTGTACTAGTGTTAAATTCTGCTGGCACTGAGTCCACCCTAGCACTGAAATTCTTGGAGAATCCAGGAATAAGTCACCTTCTTCAGTTCCGACTGCTCCCAACAATATTTTTGTCTCAGCCCTAACAGTAGTCCACCCGAATAGCTCAGTTATCCTTAAGTATGACATGCCTCTAATCCTATGCCTCACCTCAGCCTTAATCTAGCATACCATATCCCAGTAGTCATTTGGGGTTGGCCCTTTGGGAAAGGGCAGAGGGCGAGAACCAGCTTCCTCCGTTTTCCTATCCACCTGGATCAGAAGAGCTGTGATGCTTTTACAGATCTGCTTATAAAGGACTAAGAGCTCACACAAGAGCTTAGGCAGGATTCTTGCTCCCTCCCACACTTATTATGGCTTAATTGCAACTTACTTATGTCTTCTTATACCCATCTACAGACCTCTTTAAAAAAAATGACTTTGTAGATCTTGATTCTTGAACTGAGTTTCCTAAGACTCTCATGGGCTTAAGAGGGTTCTGGAGCAAGCTGAAATTACAGTAAATACTTTAACTTGTCTTATAAATATCATTATAATTCCCATAAATAACATTAGGATGTTCATTGATCCTACTGTTTCAAGGGCAGCTGTTATACTATCTCTGATAACAGATACTGTCTCACACAGAGAAATTACGTTAAGTATGGGAATCAATGTAGAATCATAGAATCATAGAATCATTAAAGTTGGAAAAGACCTCTAAGATCATCAAGTCCAACCGTCAACCCAACACCACCATGCCCACTAAACCATGTCCCTAAGTGACTCATCTACACGTCTTTTAAATACTTCCAGGGATGGTGACTCCACCACTTCCCTGGGCAGCCTGGTCCAATGCTTAACCACTCTTTCAGTAAAGAAATTTTTCCTTATGTCTAATCTAAACCTCCCCTGGCGCAACTTGAGGCCGTTTCCTCTCGTCCTATCGCTAGTTGCT
>JAYKAV010003252.1:286692-371667 GCA_035582835.1 Phoebastria nigripes
TCAAAAAAGCCAAAATTCTGCCGGTGGCACCAGCCCCTGAGCCACGTGTTGATCAGGCGTGTTTTCCTGCCCCTGTCAGTATTCTTCCCTGCCACTGAAGGGATTGAGGGAAAATGTACATTAAGACATCGACATTTGAGTATCTGAAAAGTGTAATTTATTTAATGTGTGCATGCTGTCTGAACTCTTGCTATGGCCAGTGAAGATGCAGGGCGTCTGGTCGGTGGAGTCCCACAGGTATTCAGCTGACCCACCAATGTGCGGTTCACTAGAGTGAACCAAATCGCTCCAGAAACACCATCGACTGGAATAACTAATGGCTCGATTCACTTTCCTAAAAATAGAAATTTCCCATCATTTGAGATAGGGTAAGGCGTTTCATGTGGTCAGAGGCTATGGCTCTCCCACAGACCCTGTATCATATCTGCCCATCCCACCTGTAGGTCTTGGCTACTCTTGAGCATTAGAAATGGCACCAGATACCTATATTTAAAGAGTTGACTTTCAGCTTAGCTCTGCATTGATTAGACAGGGAGCTTGGACACTTAGTCCATATGTAGGCAGCTACATACAGACACCTACATTTAAGTGTCCTAATCTGGAACTCAGTCCCACACAAAGGGGGAGAGTTGGTTGCGTGGACATAAGTGTGGAGTGCTGTTCTGGAGGCTGTAGGTTACCTGGCCGCCAGCTGCCCTACTCTACAGGCCCAGTTTCATCTCTCTCAAAAGTAGGTAAGTATATCAGGTACCTTAGCACATCAGGAATACCTCCAGACACTCGTGTATTGGGCAACTGAAGTATGACATAAGCATCAGACAGTTTTGATGGTCATTTTAGAGATAAAGCTCTTAGGATTTTGCTGCCTTGCCACGAATGTTTCTCTATTCTAAGAGAATTACTGTGCTCATTTAGACTGGGAGTATGTTTGGGTAATTTAAAGGTATAAAAACCATTACATGGTTGTAATAATTATCCCCTCAAAATGTATTGCACTATAGGAAATCTGGAATTGTTTATATTTTATAGGAATCCAAATGTATCATAGTATGAAAATACACAAGTAAGGCATCTACGTTAATTATCATACTTTTGGCTTGTTTTCAGTAAAACTTTCAAAGTTTCCCATCTGGAAAAACAGGATATACTGGCAAAAGGATATACTTTGTAAGATAGATGCAAGCACCCCTGAAAAATCATTGAATCATAAAACAATTTTGGTTGCAAGAGACCTCAGGAGGTGATCTCCAACCCCCTGCTCAAAGAAGGACTAACTTCAAAAATGAGGGTGGATTTAAAATGTGGTGAGCAGGTTCAGAAAACATGCCAAAGGACTCAGCAGGGACTATCACGTGTTTTCTCAAGACAAAAAATGGTCCAGTCCTTTCTCTTGGGTGGAGGTAATAAGGCAGACAGGTAGCAGAAGCAGATAGCTAAACAGGTTCAGGGTCCACATTTACAGAGACAGATCCTGCCTCTTTGAAGCATTGGGAATTTTTAATACTGAATTAATTAGAAGAAGAGTTGGCCCTTAGTTAAAGAGTGCTCTTTCAGGGCTAGGCAGCTCGGGAGCTGCTGGGATATTTAAGGTTGCAATTGACAGCTGTGATTTTACTGATATTTTTTAATAACATACATGTGATTGCGGCTTTTTCAGTATCCCCATGGCCTGAACTACCAGCAAAAATATGTGACAGTATTTTTAGCTGTATTTTTTTCCTGGACCAGAGGGTATTGATGGCTTCAGAAAGATGGAATAAAACAATTTATTTAGCGTTCTGATGTTATTCAGCATTTGCTTGAGCCTCTTGATGTAGAAATAAAAGATTCACATAAACATGAACTCTCCAAAAGGTTAAGGCAGTAAAACACACCCTGCATACATTTAAATGCATACATTTAAGGTTATTTTCAGAGATCATTTTTCTTTTAGCTACCACCATGCTAGATTGTATGTATCTGTGGAGAATTACAAGAATGTGTTGTGATTTTCCCATGTAATGTCTACTTCTATATCCCTCTGGCAGACCAGGAATAAAAGCAATAGGCAAACCTCTTTTACTCTCTGCTTTTCATTCTGGCCACAAAGAAGGAAACAGAAATAGCTTAACAGAAGAGAAAAAGAGTCTTTAATTTTCTGCTGACCTATTGTGTATCTGTTTTAAATAGTTGCCAATAGGGAAATCACTGAAATTAAACATTTGAAAAGCAGTTGCTTGTGCATTATCCCTCTTTATCAAAATGTTAATTTGCTGTCCTAAACAAATAATTGCATTTTAATCTTTCACACAGTTAATACATCAAAATTTTTAATACCAGGTGGAGGTCAAAATTAATATTGGATTATCAAAGGATTAATCACCAACTCAAGTAATGGTTTTTCAACATTCACATATAAACAAATAAAGGCTCATAATGTCATCCTTACTTTAATAGACCACTGAAGTCCAGTTTTGGAGTAACATACTATTCTGTATAAACAGGAATACTATAGCTCTGTCTCTAATATCTGGTAAATGCTCATCGTCAATATTGTGGTCTAACATTAATAAAGCTCCTCTGGATCTGCATTTGACATGGGTATACTCAGGGCATAAGAAGACTTGGGGGCTGTAACGAATCGAATCAATGTGAGCTTGTATTATGCAAGCATAGGACCTGTGAGCTTTCAGATACATGACGATAAGATAGTTATATAAAGTTTTAACATGATATAGTTCATAACTGCCATGCCAATTACAAGTCATTGAAATCCTACTAAGGAGAGTGAATTATAGTCCTGATAGAGAGTAATCTGAAATTATGACCACCTGAGATCTGTTCAGTGCTCAATTAAAGATCTCTGTCCCATTTTAATGGGACATAATTCTTTACTTCTGGCACCATGTTGTGTTTTTGCTGGCATTTTCTGTGAAGACTGAGGACACTGGTAGTTAAGCTATCCTCCCTGGGTTTAGGATAAAGTGCATTGCTGGCAACAGTATTAAAACTTGGATTTCTGCTACCTGGCTTGATCTCTGAAGAAAGCAACACTACACTTTACTGGACTGAGATCCCAAACTAAGTTTAGATCAAACCATCTTTAGATTTTTTTTTAAAGATAATAATGAGTTTTGCCCAAATGCAGAAAAGTGAGAGATTTTTCTAGCTTTCAGAGTCTCTTATCTTCTTTTGTGCTTTTTATTGTTCCTAAAATGTAACTGTTGAATTTATCCAGTTTTTGAGCATGGCATTGGTGTAGATTACCACCTGAAGTCTATCACAACCAAAATGTGTAGTACTGTTCCCTAAAAAAATCCTAGAAATCTGCACAGGACACACAGATAAGCCATGAGTTGCATCGGAAAGAGCATCTTTCTGTAGCAGTACCCAAAGGCCAGTGGTGTCTAAAATGGCACTGGACACCTCTGTGTAGATATCTGAACCATGTACTTAATGACTTGCATTCTCCCTTAGTTATTATACTTCTTTTCTAGCCAAAGAACATTATGCAACGAAGCCTAAACCAGGATTTTTGAGCTTTCTCTGTTGACCAGTTTTGGACCAACCCTCTATTTTCCATTGCATTGTGCAGAAATGTTGAACCCCTTTATAGGTTTTCATGACCTTTCAGCTTCAGAGTGTCCAAGCTGACAGGAGAAAGAGATTATCCAATAAATTTCAAAATATCTTGTTTTCCACAGGAGCTGGATTTCAGCTCATTGTGAGCCCACCTTACTCTGTAGAGAAACAGGATAGCTCACAATGTTACTCTGATTCAGTATCTCTGTCTGAGCCTGAATATTTTTGCAGGTCACACAATAACAGCTGCTGTGGAAATCAAACAGAATCAGGGTTTTTCAGAAGTTAGACAAGGTTAGTGAATGTCCATGCCATGCAACAACACATTCATCTTGGCTCCAGCCTGCTCAGCCAAAATAACACGGTGCTTTGGAGCATGTTAATACAGCTGTGCTTCAGCGTATGCTAATAGCTTTTCCTCCTACTCTTCTCCTTCCCATTGCCTTGGCACAGAGCAGCATCAGTAGGAGGGTAAGGAGCAGAGGTGAAAAAACTTAAATGAGCCAAAGCTAATGTGCTTCAGAGCTTCTGCTTCCCTTCAGATTTGCTGAAGGAAAGGAGTGCCATGGGAAAGAAACGCAAGCAGTGAAAATGGAATAGCAGAGGAGATTAGAGGAAATGGTCTTAAGGAAGCTGGAATCAGGGAGCTTTAAAGGGGATATACGCCAGGTTGCAGAGGGGTAAAGTAGTCTGGAAAGAAAATACAAAAGGACTAGTGAGTGGTGCATGGTGACGTAAACCATGAACTCCAACACTGACTTCATTGGGCAGATCAGGGTATCTCCCTTGGAAGTC
The DNA here is from genome assembly GCA_035582835.1 of Phoebastria nigripes. Classification (NCBI taxonomy): domain Eukaryota; kingdom Metazoa; phylum Chordata; class Aves; order Procellariiformes; family Diomedeidae; genus Phoebastria; species Phoebastria nigripes. Next base: position 291,049 of record JAYKAV010003252.1, read on the forward strand.
TCCTCTTAGCTACCACTTTGGCTCACTGATCAAATTTAATACAACAATACAGGGCAGCACGTCATGAAATCAAAGCACAGGCCTGGAATCAGGGAATTTAGCCTTTTAAGGCAAGATAAATGGGTGTACAGAGATACCCAAGTCACAAAAAGCAGTAAAGCCATTAATAGCCATAAATTCCAGTCAGGACAACAACTATTGTTTCTAAGCTGGGCTAATTAGGTCAGGGCAAATTCCATGCATGCCAAATTCCAGGGCATGCTACTTCTGGTACCTAGTGAGACGATCTCTACACAGTACTTGTGCCACATAGAGTCTAAGGTTATCCCTTTTCTGGTGGTGTAAGGCAGACTTATAGACATGGAGTCAAGAGCACTTAAATGTAGATGTCAATGTGCAGGAGTCTACGTGTGCTGCCAGTGCTTGAACTTCCATTACAGGCAGTGGAGAGGTAGAGTGGGATGCAGCTTCTTAAACCCAGTCATCTCTGTCATTTGCAAGGCCATAGGGTGTTCTACTAACATAGATCTGTCAGTGCTGTAGAGGACTGGCAGCTATGACACAAGATTTAAGGAAGAGCTGTACCCTTTGGGAGAACAGCTGGAGGCCAGGTGGCATATGCCATATAGATGCCTATATTTAGACAACCATTCTTCCACCAAGCATTCTTCCCATTAACTGATGCCACCAGTGGAGCTGACCTGTCAGCAGGTATCTGCTTTAGAGAGAGGTCTTTGGGTTCTCCTGACTAGAATGATTTGGGGCTTGAACTGGTTGCCCACACATTGATTTCTGGTGGCATTTGTGAGGCCCTAAAGATATTTGGCCGGAAGATTAAGGCCATATTTCTGGCCAGACATCTTTCTGGCTAGATATCTTTCTTTCTGATTATCTGTATGTGTAACAATTGTCTAAGGGTTATACCTGCTAAGGAAAGATAAGCATTAAATAGGGTCAAACCAGCAGAGTCATGATTATATCTGACTCTTTCGATAAAGGTCATGAATAACTTTTAACAGAGGTTCAGCATGTAACCTGATGGAAAAGATAACTCCCTTTTGTTTGAATATATTTATGTGAGTATAAATCTGTAGAGGAGTTTGATTTGGTCCTAAACCATGAAGTTCAAAGAGAGTCCCCTTTAATATGCTGAAAAATAGGGATATATTTTTCTTCCCCCTTTCCAATCAGAGCCAAATTTCCAAGCATTCTGATTCAAAGCTTTCACATGTGATGAACTGCTTTAGCAGGGCAAAGAGATATCTGGGATGGTTCTGGTTGCCATAAATATTTAGAGGTAAATCAACCATAGATGTTACCCCTTAAGGGAGAAGGATCATTGGCACTAATTCTATTCATTTATCCAAAACAAGCTCAGCGGTGTAGATACGACAATCCCACCCCTTACCCTCTGCTTTGATATATCTCCAAATTATTCTGCTTATCTTCTTCCTTTCCTATGCGATTTGGTTTATATTGACATGGATGTTACCACCTGTGAAAAAGACTTCTGTACTGGTAGTCCCTTGGCAGCTTTCCCTCCCCCTTGTTCATTCCAGAGTTGATTGGGTGGTCAGGAAGAGAAGAATTAAAGAAAAAAGGCACGCTGCATTTATTTGATGGTATTTCAAGGCAAAATATCAGAGTAGTAGGGAGAGCAAAGATTGGGAAGAGAAGCTTCCTCCTTGTGTGCTCTCTGCAGCTCCGTGATCTGCACTCTTGTCCCCATTCTCTACTCCTTTCTTTGCCCACCTTCCCATGAATGTGGGTTAGGATGTCTCTTCCCTCTTTTCCCTTTTCCTTCATTAGAAAACCTAATGGGCACACTCTCAAGAGGTAGGATATATGGATTTGAACGCCTTCAGGATGAAGATGTGATTCAAAAAAGGATTTGTTCAAATAAGTGCTTTAGGCTATCATACTAAAAATTGATGACCATCTCCTAGTTCCCCTCTTCCTGTCTTTATTCTGGTTACATTTTTCAGTGGAAATGGATGAAGTTACTGGATTTCATACTGAGATCAAGAGGCCCCAGGAGATTTTGGCAAGGGGTGCTACAGATTGATGGGGGTGTGTGAACAGGTACTAAGACTTTCTGTGCTGTCAGGATGCTGTGCAAAGTAGCAGAAGGTACTGATTTTCTGTCTTGGTGAAACATAAGTCCCAGAAAACATCTTGGTGCTTTAGAGTTTCATCAAGCTTTCCAGAGATAGATACCCAAACACCATCTAAGTTGGCCTCCAAGTGCCCATGGTTTTCCGTTTTGTTTACTTTTTGTTTCTGGCTGCTTGATTTGAGTGATTTTCAGTTCTCTCTYTTGAATATTTTTGAAAACATACAGAAATTTTTGGTTGTTCTTAAGTTAAATTGTTTTATCAGCTCTTACAGATTTTCAAGCAGGTTGAATGCTCAGTTTCCGAAAGTTTCATTAAACCTCAATAGCTTAAAGGTCCTAAGTAATTCAGGTGCTTTTAAATGTCTTAGTATATGTACCATTACAGGCCACCTGTAATACTGACTTCTGGTGAGTTTCAATGACACAATATTAGGAAAGGAAAAAAAAAGTCAGTCTCATTCTCGACTATCTGTGCTACAGGCTCAATAAATATAGGGTTTTAAAAATAAATCTGGGGTGTTAATCAAAGCTCTGTACACATGCCCATCTGTCATGATCTGTGATAGTAAAACCCCTGCTGCTAACAGTATACAGAGAGATGGCAATTACTTGTCTTATAACTAGAAACATTAGCAAACACTATTGGATGCAAAAAGCAAATAAAAGGACAAGCCAGACACCCACAAATTATTAATCTATGCAGATGACCTTCTGTTTACAATTAAAAATCTAACATTCAAAGCACTAAAAACACCCAACCTTTCAGAATATGGAACAGTTTTATGTTATAAAATCTATCAGTCTAATCAGATGTCTATTTTCTGACATTACTAAAAAATTTACCAGGCCTTTGGAATTAGAATCAGAAAGACAAACACAATTTATATTCCGATCAAACTGGCCTATATGACATAATCAAAGACAAGATGAAACTGGCCATCTCAAGCCTCTGAGCTGAGCCACTACAGTGAAAACCATTAGGATTTGACAAGTCCGTTTTATTTTATTGTTATTTTTGCAGAGGAGGAAGGAGAGGGAAAGAGGGCAGTTAAGCGGTGCCAGATGACAAAGCAATAAGCTACAGAAAATTATTCAGATGGTATAGTAAAAATCTGATATTAAACCCTTCTGAAAAATCTACAGAAATACATGACTACCACACCTGAAACTCTGTCAGCCAAGACCCAGCAACATCTAAAGCTATAAGAGACAGGACTGGGTTATGAAAGTTATTAAACATGCCTGGTTTTGAGATATGCAAGAACCAGCTATAAAATCCTATGAAGGAAGAGGTGGATGCTTTATAAATCATCCTGTGTTAGTGGAAAAAGGAAAAGATACTGGAGGATACAGAGCTGGCACGTTCGTATGGTGGCTATAAAAGACTAGATTCAATAGTGTCACCCCTGACAAAGGACAGTCCTATGGGGTGATCGGCTTACCAGCTCTGCTACTTCACCAAGATTGCACAGAAGATGAGAGAAGCCTGCATGGACCAAGCCAGTCCCAAGGCCAGCAATTGAATCGGTACAAATTTGCAGTACAAATGAGATGGATCTCTTACTGTGTATGAGAGAAGAAAAATAAATATATATACATATGAGGGAAAATGGATTTTGGACAGTTAAGACATCTTCTGAATTTCTTGTCACATATTCTATTAATCGAATAGACTTTTCAGAATCAGTTTACTAACACTAAGCCAAGCAAAAGCTGAAGTCTAAACAATTTTAATCTGTCCTTTTTCTTTTCTTTTTTAAATGTAAGTAGTTTTAGTTCTTTATCTTAATTAAAACACTAGGATTTTGTTGGTTTGGTTTTAACTTTCTGATACAATCGCTCATTCAGACCATTTGAGATCCAAGCCTTTTGCTTTATATATGTTTGAAATGACTGTGGCACAAGAAGTGTAAATAACAAAGAAATCCAAATCAATAATTTGTTTGAGAAAATAACCATATTTATATAGCAGTAAAGATTTAAAACAGTAGTATGTACTCCCTAGACTTAAAGCATAAAATAATATTTTTCACAATATATGGAGGTAATTTTTTTTTCTTCCTTCAATTTATAGCAGCTCCATTGACTTCAATAAATTGTTCTCAGTTTGCACCAAAGTAACTGAGAGCAAAATTTGACCTAGGGATTTCAACATTTCTTTTAAATCTAAATTTATAATAAAGCRCAAAAACTTCTTAATGATGAATTGTTTTGTTGCTAGGCAGTCTGGCCCTGATGGGCTGTTAAAGTTTGATTTACTCTGCTGATCCATGACCTTTTTCTCTGACAACTCATTTTTTATGATTATTTATTTATATTATAGAAGCACGTAGAGGCTTCTGAGGTGACCAGGGCTTTATTGTGCTATTAGCCACTGTCCAAACATGCATGAAGAAAAATCTCCTTATTCTGAAGAGTTCATTATTTATGTAGTGGGCACAGTTTTTTAGGGAGCAGAGTGAAACGGAGGACTGAGCTTTAGCTCCCCCGAATTGCATTTCCCGGTGTGCCGTGCACTCTCCTCTGTGTGGGAGGGATGCAGGTGCTCGGTAGCCATCCATCGCACAGCTACCTGCACCACAGAGACACAACGAGTTAGAGGGGACTGGAAATCAAAGCTTTTATCTGATCTTACTGAGAAAGACAAGAATGGAGGGAAGGAGACTCTCATCTCTCCAATGTCCTCTACACAAGTTATTGTGTGTACAGAAGAATTAGTTAAATCAGTTAAACCCGATGAATTTAGTTGACGTAGGCTAAATAGTTCAAAAGGGAGRGAGAACAAAACCACCCACAACCACACATACTTAGTGCCAGGGAGACGGTAGCCTGAAAACATGTTGGCATGGATGTTCTCCCATCGTGATCTACCACAAACATCAATGACAAGGAGACATGGCCAGGGAGTCACAACCCAGGAGTCTGTAACCTTTGAGGTTCCTGCCTTGTGCAGTCCCCAGCCTGACAGCTACTTACTGCAGAGCTGCTTGTGAGTACAGGAGATCAGGCATGGGTAAAAAAAAGAAAAAGAAAAACAGCTGTGCAATATTTATTTTGAGAACAGAACAAGCACGCAAGTATTGATTTCCCGAAATGGTACAAGACAAAAAGGTCGTATTTTCAGCCCTCAAAACCTTGGTGCCTCGCTAAGGTTCTGTGAAGCTATTTCACCCAAGGTATTTGTGTTTTGTTAGCCAAACACCATTGCCTTATATCCCAAAGGGGCCGTGCTGCAAATGGCATATGAAAATTGCTTGCTGAATTTCTGCCTGGCTCACAGGGCTCTGTAGGCAGTGCTGTGCTTTCCCATCGGCTGCACTGCRATGGGTACCCCTAAGGAAGCGTGACAATGGTCAGCCGCTGCACGGGCACACCGGTTCATTGCAACACAGGCTTGAGTTACAGATACGGCAGAAAGGGAGCTCTCCATCCCCCCCTGCTAAGCACAGATACAACCATTACTTGAGGGGGAAAAATCTGACAGGCTAATTCAGTACAAAATCAGGTACAGCAAATCTCACTTTCTTCAGTACTCTGTCTTTTTACACAATGTGTCTTGCTTTTAGACCAGCTTTTGAGGTGCTAAATAACACTAGTTTGGCAGAGCAGAGGCCAGTGCATCCAGACCTGTCAAGACTTTTCTCTGCTTTCTCTTTTTCTGGCTCACCTTTCGAAGCAGACTTGCTGTTCACAACAGAGCATGACAATCCAAAACCGCGCAAGCACCTGGAAGTGTGAATCTCAGCTACAAGGCTCAGCTTTGCCTCTCCTGATGCTCCACTTGAGACATTAAGAAACAAGAGTTTGCTCTTATCTTACTTAAGATGATAAGACCTCCACTGAGGTCAATGTAAATTTGTGGTAAAGCTGATCTGAGTGATAAATATCTAGTCCCCAGACGTGAACAAAACAAGATGGGCTAGTAACTGAATATGCTATCGTGAGTGCTCTGAGCTATGTATGCTGGAAAAAACACAGAATGAACMCATGGCATCCTTCTAAGAACAATGATTTTCCTTCTCAGCTTTGTCCAGTTTTTGCAGCGTTGTCTCCTATACTAGTTGGTTGCTTCTTTCCCCTGCTCCGTTCCCACCTTTGTTAAGGCTGCAGAATAGCTGTCTTGTGTGCAGATGATAGTTGGTATTTTGGACTCAGGGTAGGGTTACATAAATATAAAATAGTTGACCATACTGGGCCAGATGTTCAGTTAACATAACTCAGTTTGAACAGTGCTGACTTATTCCTGCAGAGGAGTCAACCTGGTGTTAAACAGCCGCACAAAGGCTTATTACATCTCTTGTATTTCTCCCATAAAATGTTTGTATTTTTTTCCCCCTTCACTTTGACACTGCATGCTGATCTGCCAGCCACTGTGACTGCTTTTCTCATTCCAGGTAGGTCTGTTTGCAAGCAAAGGGACTAACTTAAGGCTAAATTTTCTGCAAGGTTTTATCTGCCAGCTGCATCTGCCTATTTGCTGTGTCTATCCCTCCTGTTTGCCAGCTGGTATCAGCAACCAGCTTTTTGATAGCCATAAGGTTCAAACTTAAAAGCTGCTCACACTGTTGTGCAGTACCTCCATGTTTGGTTTAGCCCCCCCACACTTTGTATCCAAGCAAGCATACCAGACATGAAGACCCTGGTGTTGCCTCCTCTCTGCCAGTTGCACCATGTGATTCCTGTTGAGTGATTGTGATCACGGGGTCAGGATTCTTATTTCTGTATTTTACCTTCTAAATACATCCAGCAATTCCCTCCTTATGTGGAACATTTCAAGACAGCACAGAAAGATGTGGCAAAGACTGCAGAAAAGAATGGTCTGACAAAGATAATACGAAAGGAGGTTTTGAGGTGGGGAAAAAGGTAATTAAGGTCGAAGGTACAATTACATCCATGTAGAGGTATTAAGACTGGGCGCTGCCTTCATCCTACATCCAAAACCTCTTAAGTACACAGACACACTAACATACATTTCTCTGCCTGCTTTCTGAGCCAGGCAGCTCTGTAAGCAGGAAGGGACTGGTACAGGACACATTACAGTGAGGCTTTGCCCATTCTAATGGATCCACCGTGAGCCGATCTCATCAGCGTGGGCATGTGCAAATATATAGAATCATAGAATCATAGAATCATTAAGGTTGGAAAAGACCTCTAAGATCATCGAGTCTAACTGTCAACCCAACACCACCATGCCYACTAAACCATGTCCCTAAGCGCCTCATCTACACGTCTTTTAAATACTTCCAGGGATGGTGACTCCACCACTTCCCTGGGCAGCCTGKTCCAATGCTTAACCACTCTTTCAGTAAAGAAATTTTTTCCTAATGTCCAATCTAAACCTTCCTTGGTGCAACTTGGGGCCATTTCCTCTCGTCCTATTGCTAGTTACTTGGGAGAAGAGACCGACACCCACCTCGCTGCAACCTCCTTTCAGGTAGTTGTAGAGCGCGRTAAGGTCTCCCCTCAGCCTCTTCTTCTCCAGGCAAACAGTCCCAGTTCCCTCAGCCATTCCTCATAAGACTTGTTCTCCAGACTTTCCTTACTGAGTATCCTAATGCAGGAATTGTACATACCTCTTCCTCTCAAATGAAATCCAAATTTTCTCCATCTCCCTCATAGGCACAAAGAACACTTCCACACCTTCCACATGACCCCCGGGAGCTCTCAAAGACTCGTGTTTGCATTCATTCCCACTCTTTTGATTAAAAGAAACTCTTACRTTACCTATATGATTTTACCTTCCTTTACTATCATGAATACCCCTGATGATCCTCAATCTGGGATTCCTTATCTGAAGGCAATAGGACTTGTAGACTTAAATAGATGCATAAGAATATGCTGGATTTGAGCCAAGGCTGCATGCCACTGTTATGCTGATCCCTACACAGAGGAGGGGGAGGGACACGTTATACGTAACTTTTAAAAATACATGGGATTCTTAGGTCAACCTGTCTGCGTGTCCCCATTCTGTGCATTACACAATCAATCACTAGAACTCTGTGGACTTTCAACAAAGTTGTAACCATATACATCATGACATATGAAGGGGAAGAGAGAATAACTGTGACTGTGTTAAACATGAAGTTCTCTGGAGAGGACGCTTCCAAGGTCACTTGCATCAGTGTGTGAGGATGTAAACAATACCTCACAGCTGCATCTTTGCAATTGCCCAGGAGTAGGAGCATCGAAGATATTGGAGAAAATGGCCCTGTGTGCTTTTGATGTCCCCTGGATTTTGCATTTTTGGAGTCAAGCATAATTTAACCCACTCTCGGGGCACTGTGCTGCTCTCCTTGAAGATAATGGGGAAACTCTTTTAGCATGTTGGAGGAAGAACATGCCTATCATTTATGATGGCCAAGCATGAAAATGCTTCAGTGCCACCACTCATCAGCAGGAAAGGGAGTCCAGCAACACGGGTTTCAGAATAGTCTGAAGGTGTCTAAAGAATTTTTGTTTCAGTCAATCACTTCATCTTTCCCCATAAGCTGCCTGAATGTTGAATGGCAGTTTTGTGGATGGTGTATTTATAATACCTGCATTGCATAAGCTTTGATGTCACTATCCCATTTTGAAATCCTTGGCTTCTCTGTAAGTACAAAGAAAGATGATTAAAAGACTTTTGACCAAAGCTTTCCTGACACATGATGTTAAAAGATTTCAGTCCTTATCTTTGCCAGTTATGGCATGAGAAAGACAAAGATTAGACCATTAATCAGCACTTAGGCCTGTAAAAAAATCCATTTTGATCATGCGACAGTACTTGAAGTGCTGATGTGCCGGTATTGTTATTTCGACATGATGAAGTAATACAGAATATCTGTTCCATACTTTCATCTCTTGAGCTTCTCTTGAAAGGAAAGTGAAGAATAAGAGACTACAAAAATATATATTGTAAACATGACTGTATGAAGAACCTCAGAAAAGAAGAAAGTCAGTCAAGTGTTGAAAGCCTGGTGATGTTTCTTTTATTCTCTTCTTGCATGAGTCATGCAAACATCTGTTGTTTCTTTCTCCTCCATATATTGATTTATTGCTTGRTGGTATGAATGAAATTCAAAAATTCCTTGGATGCTGCTTTAATGCTCGCATTTTTAAGTCCACTTTTTTAACCTCAACCTAAACAACTTGTCTTCTTCCTCCACCACAGTTTAAAACTTTAATTGATAAATTGCTAATGAAGATTCTGAAAGAAAAAAAAAAAACATAAAAAGAGAGAAAAAAAATCTAATCTATTGTCTTCATATAGAACAAAGAGGCTAACACTGACGAAAACCATGACTGGGAGAAATGAAAAAAAAAAAAGAGAAATGAAAAAAAAAGGTAAATAAAAATGGTGTTGATTGCTGATTAACAAACAATTATTAATTATTATTTTTCAGCAGGGAGGAAAAAGAAAAGAATGAGTGCTTTGCAGCATCAGCCCTGGTGGTGGCAAAACAATGCTYTAGATGGCTAGCTACCTGCCATCTAGAGCCATCTAGATGTAGTAGGCCCATCAAAGTAGGGTCAACTAGAGCAGATTGCTCAAAGCCACATCCAGTTGGGTTGTAAGAATATCCAGGGATGGAAACTCCACAATTTCTCTGACCAACCTGCTCCAATATTTGACCATCTCACAGTAAAAAGCTTTCTCTTACTTTTAAGTGGAATTTCCTGTATTTGTATTAGAGTTTGTGCCCGCTGTCTCTTGTCCTGTCAGTGGGTAAGACTGAGAAGAGTCTGGCTCTGTGTTCCTCACTGCCTCCCATCAGGTATTTATGCACATTGATGTGATCCTCCAAGCCTTGTCTTCTCCAGGCTGAAGAGTCCTAGCTCTCTTAGCCTTTCCTTGTACGTCAAATGCTCCAGACCCTTAGTCACCTTTGTGGCCCTTTGTTGGACTCACTCCAGTATGTCCATATCACTCTCATACTGGGGAGCCCAGCACTGGACCTGGACACAGCCCTGCACCTGATCACCGTAGTCTATCCAAGCTTCTTACTAAACTCTATTCCTATTTCTCTATGATACTGCTTTCCAGTCGCTGTATGTGGGAGTGTATGTATATGTTTGCTGGTGACCTTCAAGCCAGACTAGCCAGCAAGTGGGAGGAGACCACCACGTGGAAAGACCCAGGCTCTGAGTTGGTGACCAATAAAGGGGCCTAGGGTCCAGGCCTGGACTGAAGATGAACTGAAAGCCCATGCTAATATTCAAGACAGCTGTGAATGTGGTGTGTTTGTTAATACAGAGAGTGAGGGTGTCGGCACGTCCATTGGTGGGTCTCTGTAGTTTGACGTTTGAATCTCACTTAGATGAGTAGCAGGCTTAGATGAAAATCTCAGCTAAGGTGTAAAGATCTGAAGGCAACAAGAAAACTATTGCAAGAGAACATAAGAAAAAGGATGTGCAGTCCTGACAAGGCTGGTTATGTGGAAGCAGGAAATATTTTAGGTTGTAAGAGTGGGCTGGGGACAAAGGACTTTTTAAAACAAATTTGAGAAATGTTTGAGAAATGCTTTGATTTCTGCTAGACTGCTCTTAACTTGGAAAACAGGTCCTCCTATGAAGAAAAGTGCTAAAATTATGGTATGCTAAATATCAGTGTTCTTAAGCAGTGATTTGGTGAACTGACTTACAGGTGCATGTGTTGTGCATGTTCTRAATAAATTCAGGAATTGCAAGATCTTTTATGACCACTCAACTTCTTTTCAACAAGAAGCTTCAACACAAACTTTCATTCTGAGGTCCCAAAAGAACTGGTCAACAAGCTCTTTTTTTTTTTTTCCCCCTTTCCCCTTTCATTCCCTCTGCCTTGCTCTGTAGATGTTCATCTTTTAAGCTTTGCCAATACCTACATTGACAATATAATACCAACACAAAACAATAAGACTGAAATAATCCAAAAAATGTTCTCGCCGCATTATGTCTAACCAAAGCAAGGACATGAACTGTTATTTGAAGACTAACTTCCCTAGTCCTTGCAAGTTCTCATGGTAACACAGTGAGAGGCGGATCATCTCAGCCAACTGTATGACTAAGAATTAAATCTTTTATCTGAGTTAGCTGTTAGGCTCCCTCAGTAGTCCAATGGAGAGAGAAAAACATATCCAAAAAGGTGACTGGCTTCACCTATCTCATATGCCACCTCAGAAAGAGGTGGATTCCCTCTGAAGGTAACTGCTTGTCTCCATTAGTGAACACACTCCAGTGAATAACTTTTGGACAACTAAAATTCACCAAGATGGTTCCTCTTGTCAAACTCTGCATATTCATTCATGAGTGTGGGTCCACTTTCTTCGAACTTCTGTTACTGAATCTGCTCATTTTACTATCTAGTCATCCTTGTAGTTGGAAGAATGTGTAACTGAACTGGTGTTGAAAGTTGTAGGATTAGCCGAGCAAGGCTTCCGCCTGTACCTTGATGATATTCTACAGTCTAAAACAAATTCAGTTTTGACAGAAAAGGTGAGCAGTCTGAATGAGTATCTGCTACCCTGAGGCAGTGACAGATTTTCTATAAATATGATGATTAAATCTTTTGCCTAATATATTCCCACAAAGGCATTGCTTGGGCAATCTTGGTACAGTCTTGGTCCATGCTTTAAGAGAATGGGTACCCAGCTGAGGCAGCACATTTCTTCTGTCACTGTATCTGAAAATCCCACAGTCAGTTATTGTTTCTGTTGCAGGATTAGTTAGTAATGGATGCTGACATTTGAAAAGAAAGCATCTAGTAAAAAAGAAGCTGCTGTTCTTCCAATGATTAGGTCCGTAAGCCTAAAAAGTGTAAAGTTTAAATAAAAACAGGACTAATTTCAGCCACATATCCTGGTGGAGAAACAAATCCAGTTTCTAGCTCTTTCCCAGTAACATCAGTGCATGTCTTTGTTGCACATAGTATWATGTGACAATTCAATCATTTACAATACATTTCAAGTGGAAAAATCCATAATGTGCTATTCACTAAAGAGTGGTATAACTGAATTCTCTGTATCTTCATACATGCTTCCAGATGTACTTTTTTGGAATTACCCCAAAAGAAGAAACAGGTACGGTACTATGAAAGGGAATCAGGTATCCCACCTGATCCTTTCAGCAAATGTAGGAAGATTTTTTATGGACTTCACCAACTGAGCAACAGTAATGTTTTGCTGACAGTAGCAGTGTGGACATCAGGCAATCCAGTCTTGAGGAAGGTTGTAAGGTTATTCATAAATGATGGGAGAAATTCTGCCATCTCCCATCCAAATGCAGGATGCACGAGGAGTCTGTAGGAGTAGGGAGCAGCTGCAGCTCAGGGGAGGTCCTCTGTATTTTGTCACACCTTTGTCTACCATCCAACACAACTGCATGAGCCAAATGTATTGGTTTTCTCCTTAACCTCACTGGCAGTGATCATGTTGAAGATTAAATCTGCACTGTAGAGAGTGACAGATGCAAGCAAGCTCTGCCTGCTCACTCAGCTCACCAAGGGCAGTGTGATCACATCAGTGCAATGCAAAACTCAGGTTAATATATGCTGTTAAAAGGAAAGGATATATTAGCTGGGGCTTGGCTCCAGGCTGACAGCCAGTTTTGGTGTGAGAGCTGGCTCATGTCTCCTGCTGTGGTCTAGGAGCCAGAGCAGGCTCATGCCAGCTTGTAAGAAATCATGTGGACATATCCCGCGCTGCTTCTCTGTCAAGCTGGTGCAGCCACCAGTAGTGCAGCCATTGCTGAGGGATTTGGAGTTGAAAGGGAGCAGGCAGTGCTTGGCAAGCTGGAAGGTTAAGGTATTGGTTAATTAAATTCCTTGTAGGTTTTCGCTTCATGATAATGCTAAATCCAGGGATAAGTTGTCCTGGCAACAGCTTTGGCTACTGTTCTTCCCACCCTTGCTTTTACACTTGTGATTAAAGGTACTTGAGTATGTAAATCACCAGCTGAGGCTGGTGGATTTATTTATTTATTTCACAGAAAGTAGTGCCCGTATTAATTGATAATACAGTGCACTTTCATTTGTGTTTGAATAATAAAACAATATACTCACTCTTCCGAGCTCAGTATTTAGCCAACAACATATATTATTCATTGTTTCAAAATGTAATAAAGATACATACTTAATATCTGTTTTCCAATTAAACKTTATGAGTGGGGGTTGACTATGGTTATATTTTTTGGCTGTGCTTTTTAATTTTCTTCTAATGCCTCCCTGGGAATTCAAGAGGCAGCTTCAAGCATAAACATGTTGAGTGTTAAAATAGTATAGTATATTTTATGGTCAAAATGTTATTACACAGATTTGTGGGGCTATCAAATGTGGTGACTGAAAGTAGGCATTGAACCTGCTTCACTTGATTTCTCCAGTAGGCTTCAGTGTTTGCAATTTCAGATGAAGCCAATGGCACCAGAGATAAGTGGCCTGGCCTTTTTTTGTTTGAGGAGCGGTGTCAATTGACTAGTTGAAAACTGTGGATCCTTGGTGCTCCTGCAGATCCAATAAAATTTATTTTTTTAATTATTATTATTATTATCATCATCATCATCATCATCACCACCCATGTTGCATGTTTACTAAAGAGTCCTCAGGCATAAGTGAGATGTGCAACCATAGGTTTATGTCCCTTGCTTTAGTTAGCTTTGTTTATAGGTTGGGTTCTTTATAAAAAATGATCATTTTAGTCACAGGTGCTTCTTCTGGGCGGGGGGCACAGGAACTGATTAAAATGGTTCCCCATTGTAGGCTTGTGCGGGTGTTTTTACTCTCTCCATTTTGTTCTTCCCATGATTAGGCTCGTGGCAGACAAGACACTTTTGCATATCTATGAGTCTGTGTGGCTGAGACCCTGGAGACAGAGGTCATCCTCTGTATTGGAGGGGACAGTCCCCTCCTGCCAACAGACTGGTGGAGCAGGGCAGCAGGAGCAGCAAATGACTGATTGCTTGGGGTGCTTGGGTTGTTTAGAAAATACTTTAAGACAGCACATATACTTTCCTTCAGATGACATACATATTGTTCTGTGTACAATGACTTGAGATGGAGCAGTGACTGTGTCCACAATTGTTTTCTTTTTCCTGCCTGAAGCCAGCAAGGACTTTCTCTATCCAGAATCCAAGTCGGTGGCTGTACTGGAAGAAAAGATCAGAAGGACAARTGCAGACACCACATGTTATAATGACTAAAGAGTTTCCTGAGGAAATGGAGGGCGTACCCGTTTTGCAATGGCAAAACTCAAATAAGGAAATTTCTACTGGTCAATTCAAGCAGATGTGTCAGTGTGCCAAGCAAGCATGCGACATGGCTCAAGGCAGATGACAGCGGTTGTGAAAGAGATACCCAGATCTCCCAATGCTAAGCACTTTGTGTAGCTGGGTCTGTCTGTAGCCAATGCAGATGGAAAAGGGCTGCTCTTAAGAATCACCCTCCTAGGGATCGTTATTTAGGTGCCTGAAGGGATTTTTCTTTTTCCTGTGGCTTCAGAGGAAGTCTAAGGAAATTTGCATCAAAACTCAGCCTATGAAGTTTTTTTGTGTACAACCCTCCTTTATAGCTCCTTCAGTTCACCCAAAGARGAAAAAGAATAGGAGGAACAGAATTTCAAGTACCCCTGCTATTTTCATATCTCTAATATGAAAACAGCAGAAAACATTTCTGAAGACGCAGCTGGTTGACTGAACTAGACAGCTATGAGATGACATACCTGTGGCTGGCTGGCAGCCCAGACTGCAATGCAATTGAGTGTGTCTAAATGGAGATCTCCAGCAGGCTAAAGAGAAAAGGTGCTCCTGGAATTTTGTGGCAAAAAGGATGGGAAAATATTTTCAAGAAACAAGTAAACAAGGACTGTGCACTTTCCAGGATGATGATAGGAAATGGGAATCAAGAGTTGGTAGACTTCTGGCTATGGGAGGCCACGGATCTGCTGGCGATGATGGGTATTGACATTGGTGTATGGAGAGATAACCAAGAGAGCTTAGGAAGCTTCTGAAGAAGGGAAACCAAAGTGAAGAAAGAGCATTCTGGAAATGAGCAGCTCACTTGGTAAGAGGGGTAGGATTCTGTTGTTGTGGATCACTGATTCTCTTACTAAGGAAACAGGGGAATGATAAACTTTCAATCCGCAATAGTAGAAGAGCAACCAGTTTTCCGGGGAAGGAGGTTGTTACCAGAGGAGGTTAAATTAATAACAAATGGATTAAAATGAGAACTCAGCGTAATATCAAAAGATGTTGAGAATAAAATGAACCAAAGCATCAAGAGACAGAGAGAGAATATCTGATTAGCTTTATGCCAATAACTGGGAGATGAAATGAAAAATAGTAAGGATTTGAAACTCTTTCTTTGTAAGAATTTATTAACCATCTGGGCATTTATAAAGCCTGATAGGAAGGTCTGTGTGACTGAAAGTTTGAAAAAATCCACAGTGGTCTTGGTGAGTGGAYTATGGAAAGGAGACAGGTACTCTTCCAAAGTTCACTTATGAGTTGCCAGACCAGTCACAGCTTGGCAGTGTCTGCAACAGACTGCCAAGCCAAGCCAGAGTGCAAGGAGACTAACCTCTCCTCTTACAGCGGGGAAAAGCTGCACTAACATGTACGGTGGGCTACTGTGTGAGATATGTTCAAGTTCTTGTGCTGAAAGAAATGAAAAGTTCTTTAGTTTTAGCATCTAASCTTGGGGAACTCTAACCTAAACATCATTTTGAAAGATTAAGAGAAATAAATCACAAACCTGAAAGATAGGGTTGCTTAGGTACAAATGATTTTTACTTGATTACATTTGCAAGCAAAATAACTGAGATCAATAGACTAAAATAGATACTTGATGTTTTAAAACATTCTGTTTCACAGAAATGAAAACAATTAGGAGGTAAATCAGCTGGGGAAAAGACTATCAACAAACTGATGAATTATGATTGAGAGCAGTTGCAGAACATTTCACTGGATGCTTCAAAAGCCACATTCTGACAGTGGGAACAGAAGACTTTGCCAGCTACAAAAACAAACCAAAACAGTTAGAAGCTTGAATCAGGAGGGAGGTGAAAGGACTTTATAAAAGCAGTATAAAGCAGCAGGGCACTGGTAGGGGAGAAAGTTGATACATATGGGTGCAAGCAGGTACCATACATTTCAGTGCAGCTACGTGTAGTCTATCATAACATTTTGGTAGGTTTTACCACAATGGTAAAGCAGTAAGAGTAACCAGCCACAGGTACAATTTAGTAAGAGCTGCGATAAAGTTTCCACTGCAGAAATCTCTAAGATCAAGATTTCACTTGCTTTCTAATACCACTGCTTTATTTCAGAGAGGGTTAATTCAACAAAGTGTTACGGTTCTTTCATGTAGCTGGTAAATTAAACATTGCAATGTTTTCTTTTGGCTTCATAATTTATGAATTCAGTCTCAAAACTTTGCTCAGTAACTTCATAGGATAACTAAATTTCCCATGTAATCTTATTAATAAAATATATACTACTCTTGCAAAAAAAAATTCTTAAAAACCTTCTGAAATGTTGCTGTTTGCCTCGTGTGTTGCTGCCTTAGTGAAACAGCCATGGTTTAATATGCCCACAGAGCCTTCAACATGACACCCTTAATTCTCCTTCTTGACAATGAGCAAGCCACATGATGAGTAGCTGAATTACCAGCTTTTAGAAACTGCTTTTCTTCTCTGTTACTGTTACTTAGTGCAGATTCTTGAGGAACCAGGGGGATAGGTGGCCAGCAGAATACTTGTAGAGGACATGCAGTAGAATAGGTCCAGATGGCAAGTGATAGTAAGAAGGGAAAAAAGAGATGGCTAATGTGGGGCATCTGGAGAAGGAAAAACCAACAACCTTATATCTTGTGCGTATATGCAGAGCTGTTCTTCCTCTTGTTTTTTTCAAGGGATCAAAGACATTGGAGGGCCTAGTGCAGCATCATGGTCTGGTACTGAGTTCATAGTTCATTACAGGGGAAAAGAAGGACCCACAAATGCTGAGTAGAAGAAATAGAAGATTTTTTTCAGAGTGGTTGGTTCTGTTTTCTGGGATGTGTGCATACATATTGCATTTGTGGACTTTGCCATCCAGCCAGCTCTGAGCTTGATTCAGAATCCACTGTGGAAAACGTTTGTACTGTAAGGTCTTTGGAGCAGATTTTTTTTTCTGGAAACCTAAAATATCTGCAAGAGTCTGTGATATCACAGGAAAATTTAGTTGTTGGAGGCATTCACAAGACAGGATGAATATAAACATTTTCTCTTCTTGTAGATACACTTTTATTTCAGTTACATCCTATGCTTCCTGAATCCTATCTGCCTCTCTCTCCTTCTCCTCACAGCAATTTTTCTTGGTAAGGTTCTTAGCTGAGGTTGTTGGCTGAGAAGTTTAGTGCAAAAGTCTAATAACTTGCTAAGACTTAACTGGAAAACAAACTGAGGGATGTTTCTTCTTCTCCAGACTGTCAGAGAAAAAAGCATGCTGCTGTCTTGGAACTGCATCTTCTCTGTTTCAGTTGCATTTGTATTGCTTAAAGAGATGGTTACAAAGACAGAGAAAACTAGCTGGGCTCTAAGGGAAACTCTCCTTGTTTGCAGCCTGGGCCAGTCTGGGCTACCAAAGCTACAAGGAGCCTTTTCAAGCTGCAAACCAGCTGTGCTGTCTGCAAGACCAGGGGAGGAGACACTACAGGGCTTTTGCAGACACTTTCATATTTCTACTGTGCAATGCTAGCATATCTTATACGCTGTATCCACAGGGCTACATGTGCTTCTTTTAGGGATGCTGAGCCTCTGCAACATCCTCCACTTTCCCTCTTTGTCTCATAGTTGAAATCAATCCTTCAGGGCTATTAGTTCAACTAATAACAACTGCCCAGCAAAGTGGCTACCAGTGAGCTCTCAGTGTCTCAAGAAAGATATCTCAAATAAAATTTAAGACTGTAAAGTGTAGTAGCTGGCATTATGCTGCTTGTGCAACCCTCTGTATCCTCCTTCTCCTTTAATATTGAACACTTTCAGTTAGAGAAAAAGGAAATCATCTGCGAGCATCCCTTGTAGCCCATAGGGTAACTCCAGCTGCCCACCCTTGTGGCTATGCTCTGTCGAAGGCGGTCACGCTGCCCACCTGCCTGCTGGTGCCTGAAGGCCTGAGATGTATTGTGCCAATACAAAAGGTGTCTGCTCCATGCACATTCTCTGGGGTGAGAGTGGCTGGGCCATCTCCAGCCAAGGCAATTCATCTGGCTTGTTGTTCACTCCCTTCTTCCCCAAAGGCCCTTTGGGCATCACCTCCCGGCCCCTCAGGGAAGGAGATGGGTAACTCTATCAGCAGCACCCTGATCTGGGCTCCCAGGCCCTCTCTGCTCCCAGGAGCCTGGTCTGCCTCTCTCATGGGACAAGAGTGCTCCCATGAAAAATGGTATCTGGGAATAGACTAGAGGAATTGTCCTCTAGTTAATAACACTAGGTATTTCCCATGGGCTGTAGATTGGTCATCCATTAACCATCAGAAAAGAAGGTTCTGGAGAGAAATGTAAACTTCCCAGGTTCATGGAATTAAGGAAATGTCTTATCAAATTAATTATAAGTAATGGTGTGACAACACCATCTTCCCCTCAATCCAAAAATCAGAGAATGGCAGATCATATGGTGGTATGCTGCCCACCTTTAGCTCAGTAGGATGGCATCCACCATGGGGGACTGTGTTACAAATCATTCACAAATTTTACAAACACTTTAATATGCATGCCTTCATGGCTTCATGGCTACGTTTTCAGGCATGCTATCCTGTTGCCATTTTCTCTTTATATAGGTGTTCCTGGCCTTCTTTTTTCTTTTGCTAAACTTCTTACATTTGGGCATTAGGCCTTTAATTACCTTCTTCAGGAGGTTTCAGTTCTTATTCCTTTATTAGTACTCTCAAATCCCAAATTTAATCTCTGAGATAGTTCACTTCATTTGCAAGCACAGTCATCCCTTTTGTTTTTCTCTTCAGCCGGATCCTCATGCTTTTCACTCTTCTTTCCCTCTGTGTAGTTATGTTCCCCCATGAGCTTTTCCTCATGAGCTTATTGTTCCACAAAATCACTGTTTGGATGAAATCTGTCCCATCTGGATAGGCTTTTTGTACCTCAAAATGACATTTGCACATCACAAAAGGAAAAGCTTCCTTCTTTTTTCCTTAAATTAGCTCTCCCCTCATTTAGTGAAGTCCCTATTCTGTCCTCTCCCTCTTTTGCTGGCTAGGGTTAAACCATGACACTAAGACAAAACGACAATCAATTAAAATGAAAGGCAACAGCTAAGACAAAGATACACAGTTAGTAAAAGGAGTTCCTTTTAATGTAAAGCAAAATTATTGCATACCATACACTACGACAAAAAYACTGATGTGGTTAAATGATTTTAACTCCTATTTTAATATAGCGGGGTTTATGGACATTAGGAACATGGGAATTTTTAAACGGGAAATGAAAAAGAGAGCAGGATACTCAAGTCAACCTCATAGGCAGAGGCACTGTTCACCTTCTGTGTCCGAGTCCACTTCTTCCCACCAGGATCCAGCAATGGCCATGTTCTTACCTAGCCCAGCTGGAAGGAGAAAGTGGTTGTCACCTACTGAAAACCTTTTGTGACTTGCTAAGATGACATTCTCTGCGCCCCTTAAGGCCAGAAAGAAAATTCCTGAAGTGAAGGGCTCTGAGCACTGGGGAAAGATCCTCCTGGAGCTCTGGTCTCACGGGGTGTCTAGTCTGGCATTATCACTTTGATGTCCTTCCATGTCAAAAATATTAGCAAAGAAGATTTGGAAGGAGCCATAGGCTAGTACCCTCTCTTCCTAACGATGTCTGTTAGAGAGTGCTTGGGAAAATAGTGTAAATTTATAGGTCAGTACATCCTCCTAACCTGGAGGTAGGTTTCCTGATCTGGACTTTATAACTAAATCTTTATGTCTGATATCTCATGGTAAGTTCATCATTCTTGCATGGACATGTAACTGATTGTTTTTTAACTATTGAGTGTTTCTCATTCTGCAAAATCATTTCATTAAAGGTCTCTACTGCAGCTTCAGGTGGCAAATCCCTTCATATCGTCACTAGGTGCTCTTCTTCCCCTATCCAAAGGCTCTGTATTGTCTTTCCACTACCCTCAGACATATGCCTAATGCTTCTTTAATCCAGGAGGAGAGTTTGGCAGTGAGTGCAGCAAAACCAGGGTATGGTTGACAGTTATGGCCCCTATAACAGCCACAGAGGGAATGAGGCATATCTAACTGACTGTTATACATAAAAAAAATCTTCAGCCTTCATAGATTATTTGTCTGCAATTCCACTCCCATTTTTCACTAGTAATTGTTAGTGTTATTTGACATTCCATCTTCCAGTTTGCTGTGGTAATGGACTCAAGGCTGACAAACAATGTGATGAAATACTGCTTATCTCGGTTTTATTTCTTCTCTGAATAAAACCCTGGTGAACAAAACCGTCTTGTACAGAAAACTACTCTCAGTACCGATGCACTTCATGATCATTCAGCATCTCAGCTCTTCAGAGCTGATCCTATGGTCCAAGTTTTTTTCTGTATTCCAGCAATATCAAATTTGCTAATTGACTTACTATTTAGTTGTATGCTTGCTCACTGTGTTGAAAGAGGGTTTTCTATTCTTCCAAGTGTAGGAGATTGTTAGGTGTGTTCACATCTGAGAACTTGTGAGTCTCAAAGGTTCCTCAGGCATTTATCTTTGTTTATTCATGCAAGTTTTTGGTACTGGGAATCGAGATAGGATCACCTGATACTCTGGGCCATGTCAGTGTTTGCACCTGGGTTAAGCCAGGGGGTTGTCCATGTTGCTGGATGAGGATTGCAGAGTTACCAAGTTCAGCTACATAAACTAATGGTGGAAATCCTGAATTTGCTGCTGTTTTATTTGGCGGGGAGGGAATAAAAATCTGTTTAATTCTGGCTGAAAACTTGAGTAACGTAGTCCAAATACAGCAAGATTTTGTAATCAGTTTTTGTTATCAGTCAGAAGCTTCCTCCAGAAGAGGCTTCCCTTGGAAAAGAAAACTCTGACAAGGTAGAGTGTGTATTCATTTAGTTTTCTTGTAATTAAACTGCCTTAAATTAGAACTTATAGGCTTTTATTGTCTTTATATCTGGAATGTACCTAGCTGGCTTCTGTTCTGCCATAATCCATCCAAAGCGGCTGAGCGCTGAATAATGCTGCACATATGGTCTATACTGACATGTCTTGTGCTTTACTTCTGCACCAAGTGATTAGGCTACAAGAAGCTGAATGGTTACAAACTTTCTATAAAAAGAGATAATTTAGCAGAAAAAAGACCCTTTCAGACATTTTGATTTTTATTTCTGAATTCTGTTTCTGAGGGATTTTTTTTTTCAGGTTTTTGAATTTTTGTGGATTCCTGACCAGTGTTATATGCCCTGTTTTGTGTCTCCTTTGCTATATGTAGAGCTGAGGAGATCTGTGGATTGTGAGAACACAGCCCCAGCTTTGTGTCAAGCAGAGAAACTGTGCTATGCTGTAATGAAAGGGATTCCATGAGATGCAGGAAAGGAGTGACTTATTCTACTTTGTCATCTTTCTACCTGTATCTCTCAGAAGCATGTTTTAATTTGTTTTTATGTGAACCAGAAAAATTCAAGAATTACAATCAGTTCTATGAGACTGACGTAATTCAGAAAAGTTGGACAAGGTGACTGGAAAGAATTTATAATGAAAGGATTGTTTATCCTTAATAACTGAAGAGATTAGCATTTTTCTGTAATACTGTGTATTCATGCCTGATATGCCAGGGATAGAAATGTAATAGAAACATCTTTGTTCAGAAGATGGCTGCATATTTTTTACTGCCTGTGTTTGATTGCAAATTTTTTGAAATGTTGAAAGTTAAAAATTGCACAATGCTCAGGCACAAACCCAACCATATCCAGTTCAGAGAGGTTTCTGGAGAGTTTTTCATTTTTTGGAGGATTAGCATAGAACTTGCTCTCAGCATTTACAGCTGCTTTAACTCAATTTTAGTTGACACAATGTGTAAATTTACACCAGACTGTCTCTGCACTGGCAAAGCTTAAGAGATTTAATCTGCCTATTTTTATCCAAACAGAAATACGCAGTGCAATTCTCTGCCCTTTTAATCAAATTATCATCTGGTGTCACCAACATATATAAAATTTGCTTTAATGTCAAAATGATTGACATTACATATTCTTAAAGTCTATTTCGTTTGTTCATTGTTACTTATAACTACGTGTGGGTTCTGACTACTCATTAAGGTACCATTTTTCCTCATCTTCATTAAACATCTTTCAAAAACACTTAAGAAAATCTCCTGCAAGCATACTTGGATTGCTCTATTTGGGCATCCTCTATTGGCAAAAACTCTGTTGAGGCTGATGGGAATATTGGCTACTTCAGGGCTGTACATTCAGCCATTGCATTGCCAAAAGTGAGAAATGCTCACAGCTTTTAGACATGCATTGATGAAATATTTCCTTAGGATTGAAATTAAGTCTCTGCAGGCTCCCAGTCTCTTACCAAGACAAAACCTTCACTGTAACTAACAGGAGGTTGCCTGCTTAAGGGTTGCTCTTAGTTTGACAGCTCAGGAAGGAAGCAGCTGAGATACACAGCAACCTGCCCCAGTGTTTCTGATTAAACTCCACAACAGCTCTTGCCCCAGGGTGGAGCAAGAGCTGAAGGACTGAGGGCAGGGAGGCAAGAGGCTTAGTGCACTGGAGACAAGTCCTGCATCTGCACTGGAGGAGCTTCTGATCTAGTTGATGCTGGCTAGCATTTATTATGGAAAACTTTCCACTTCTTGTGGTATGACAAAAGTGAATCGAGAGGGCTGCATGGGGAGTGGGCAGAAAAGAGATGTCTTGGTGCAGGAATCGTGCCAAAATTGCGAACACCCACAAAAATGTGGATGTGTCAAAAAAGGTGGGAGTGGGGCAAAAGTCGACAGGAAGCATAAAATATAGGTACATTTAAGAGTGCAAAGAGGATTTTTTTCAGGTTGATAAGTTCCACAAGAGGAAAATAAACATAATAATAATAGTAATTTTATAGTAGATTGCAAAATATTTTAGCCACAATAAATGCTCAAAAATACCTGGTCAACTGGCATGGGCAAATGCTTGGAAAAAGAGGATGGAAGGAGTTTTACTTAGTTATTTGCGCCCCTAGGCAGGTGTCAAACACACTGGCAGCCCTTTTATTCTCCCTGAAGATAGAGCATTTGGGTTTGACAATCCAGTATTGGTGAGCTCTGCAGCCTTATTCTCAGCAATAGCTGTTCTCACTCTGGCTCCAAAGGCACTGTGCCTATTGGAAGCAAAATGCTTTTAGAGACTGAGGAGAGAGGCATTATACCAGCTGCTCAGTCCCATGACACAAAATATGCCTTAAAGGATGCTAAGAAAAAGTTAATTCTCCACTGACTTTTCAAATCAAGAGCTGAAAGCCGATCGTGTGCATAGTTGTATTTTCCACTGCAAATCTATGTTTGCTTTTCATTTTTATCCGCACAGGGAACAAGTTTGGAGCTGTTGCAATCACTTGTTTTTATATTCGTAGTGCAAGACCCCAAATCTTTAAAAAGAAAGCATTAGTTTGGAAGTAAAACTCTAGTCTGTTTCTTCTAGATTTAGGAATTTCTAGCACTTGGTATGTAGCTTTAATTAAGAGTGACTAACCTCCACAAGCACCGCTTCACCTAAAATGGGAAGTTTAATTAATGGGTGGGAAGGAGTTGAAAGGAAAATCTAAGGGTCCAGCTTGGGACAGTTTACCTTGAATCACACCTGGTCTTTCTCAGTTATAGATCTAAACTCCCCCAGCTTGAATAAATTCTGATCAAGACTTGGAGTCTTGTGAAAGGATCATCTCTAACACCCTTAGAAATCAGGATACAGTAGAAGCAGTGTATCTGTTATCATTTTCAGCAGAGCATTCTTGGTTTTCTTAGGCTTTAACTGCAAGGCAATTTGTCCCAATTCTAGCTACTGGTGGTCAAATCCTGTTTTTTCTTAATTCCTGCAAAATTCCAGGTGTTCAAAACTCATGAGGCAGGTTCCCACAGACCCTGAGATTCTAAAGTACAATGTTTCAATTTTCCATCTTTTTTCTGATCCCTTCAATTAAACTGGATTCATTGCATTTTGCTGGGGTGCAGCTTGGCAAAGCTAATTGCAAGCTCCAAAAAGAGAAGAGACAAAAATGGGAGTGATGCAGAAAGATGAGGATTTTTTAAAATTGTATCTCTGACAGCAAAAATGAAAAGAGACCATAAGAAATGGAAGGCCAAGAGGACACAGTTTTGATCATAGGTTCATCTTGCTTTATTTTGATGGAAAAATGAGGCCTTGTTCACTGTGCTGAAAGCAAAAGACTTGGAGGGAAGCTGGTTTTTCATATAAATATGATTTTATGAAAAAACAAAGAATACAAAATGACCAGAGATCTGTAGAATGAAGGCTTACCAATCCTATTTCTGACTCAGTGTTTTTTCACTTGCAGGGAAGGAGTTTGCCTAATAAGGTTGGAGCCAGTCCAAAACAAAAGAGGTTGCTTCTTGTACTCATATCTAAGACCTATAATATTTTGGCTGCTCATGCCTGGTAGAAATTAGGGGACAGCTATCACATATCTTGCTATTACACATGCATAATTTACCTTAGGAAAGATAAGAATGGATGGAAGTAATTTTTATCTGCACATGGCAACAAAAACACTTGCACCCACCCTGCCAATGCAATTTACAGAGTGATAATAGGATTTTGCTTCTTTGGGGAGGGAGACGAGTCAGCAAGGCAGAAATGCTTGAGAGATGAAGTGATCCTCACTTCTAATCAGAAGACTTTAGACTCTCCAGACCTTAGCATGGAGCCAGCTAGAGAATTTGACACTATCTGTGAAGAACATTAGAAGAAGGGTATGAACTGAAAATGTGCACTGAGGAATCTTAAAACTGCCTTTCCACTGTGTGGTACTGGGTGTAGCTTTTGACATACAGAAGAGATATCTTAGGGCTTCCCTAAATGCTGCTGCCTAATAATTGCTCTGGAATGGATGTTACAGCTAACACTTGCCAGAGTGCGAGTTATTGTGGCTGTGTCTGATCTTGACTCCAGCTGGGGGGGAGGAGGGAAAGTAGGTCCGCAAAAGACAGCTCAGATGTATATCACATACTCAAAAGGGTGACAGCATCCCTCTGAGAGTTTGCACAGGTATTAGAACACCTGATATGTTTTTCATGGACTTATAGAATAATTTAGGTTGGAAGGGATTTCTGCAGGTCCTAGCCTAACCTACCGCTCAAAGCAGGACCAACTGGATCAGCTTGCTCAGTGGAAATCTAAGACGTCATTTCCAATGCAGAGGATTGCAAGTACTGCTGAAAGTCTGAGTTGGTTGGTTTGTTTTTCAGTATTAATGCAACTCCTTGGAATGATTTTTATTGGATTATGAGGTGCTGTTAGTAAGACAGATGTTCAGCATTTAGATACCTTGGGCATGGACTAGTTCTCCTAAAAACCCTGTACAGGACTTTTATGAAGGCCTCTGTTTTGACCAAGCTGACACATGGCAATAGAGGTGTAAAGCTAAGGGTAACAGTGTAACCTTCATTTTCCTGGCAAGACAAGGAGGGATGTACTGACTGTTTTTCGAAATACCAGCTTTTCTTAAACTCCATGTTTTTTATCAGGTCGAATGCAGAGCATGAACCCTACATTCAGGCACTCTGAGTTCTGGTTTGCTAGGAGTTTGCACATATAGAAAAATGAAAAATAAACACAAGGAGGACTGGAGTCCTCAATTTTAGAAACTTGCTTTCAAGTAGGCTTAAATTCCAGTTTTAGGGAAGGGTGAGAAAGGTGCTTCTTATATTATTGAATCAGTTTACCCAGCTTACACTTGAATTCAAAGAAACTACAAATACAGTGCTTAAAACCTTCATTTCGTCACCAATTTTACCCATAGACCCTCACAGAACATGTAAACGTGATCTGACAGCAAGTGTAAAAGCCTGAGCACACACGTGTCATTGTAGGAGAGAGAGGAAGCAACCTGGCTCAAGGGAAGTAAGAGATAGACAGGCCTGCAGGCTTTCAGCCCTTACATCTGAATGGGTATTGAAATCCAGCCCCTGAACCCTGCTTTATCCAATACAGGACATCCAAGATTTGTTACAGTTAGAAGTACTTTGAATCCAAGCAATCTGTGCATTTACTGCTTTACACCTAGCATTGACCTTTCCCCACCCCCTCTTTGCTTTGTCTGTCTGGTATTAGCCACTGTGGAGTAAGTTATCACTCCTTGTTTAACAGATACTGCTCACAAGTTTTGTCTGTCTTCATGGTCAGTGTAGGATGTCCTCCTGGCCCTGACTGCTTGGGAGCATGAGCTGCTGGAAGGGACATTTCTCTCTGTGGCTGGATTCCCATTTACCACTCAGGTCTCCGGCAGCAGATGGGACCTGCCTGGAGGGGAGAGCCTGGTGGCCTGCGTGGTCAATGATGCTGTGTCCCAGCGTGTTGACCTCCAGACCTGAATGATCCATACGGATGAATATTTTGTGTGAAGAAGCTCCAAAATATCAGCTGATGTAATCCTGCATGCTTTTTTTCATGATACAGGAAAGTCATGGACACAATTACTACGTACCAAAAGGCATTTGACTTTTTTTTTCTTTTCCTACAAATGCATCATTTAGCTTCCTTAGAAGAATCTAGAATTATTTTCTAGGAAGCACACTGACTTGAGCACACCTATTTCATATGCTTTCACTTAGCATGTTCTGAGAGAAAGTTAATTAAATTTCCTGAAAAAGATCCTTCCACTTGCATGCATGCCTTTATTCAGAAATTCAAAGTCAGTGAGCAAATGTAATAGAAACAGTAGTCTTTATAAGGAGTTGCACAATATATAATAGATCTCTAATGTGTTTAACAAGAAGGGTTATATTTTTCATTCTCGTGTCATCCTTGCTTTCTGCATTATAGCTCCAATGCACAGGATGAATCATTTTATTCTGCAAATAATTGCATGATGATTTATCCTACAAAATATCTGTTGTCTCCATAAAGCACAGTTGAGTCAAACAGGAGCCCAAGCCTCCTGTGATTCTTTACCATAAATGTGGCACTAATTTGCCCTCAAGTTGCACTCAGTGCTGAGGACCTTTCCACTGATTGTACGAGGAAGTCTGTGCCATTCTGCTGCGGTTATAGTCATGAATATATTTGGGAAATAGCTAAGACTGCATCAGTCGATGGGAAAGCAGAGAGAGCAGACACCAAGACACCTGTAGGACATTCCTAGCACTGTGCACCGCCCAGACCCCGAGGCCCATGGAACAGGGAAGGTGATGGCCAGAGTATTT
This sequence comes from Phoebastria nigripes, assembly GCA_035582835.1. Classification (NCBI taxonomy): domain Eukaryota; kingdom Metazoa; phylum Chordata; class Aves; order Procellariiformes; family Diomedeidae; genus Phoebastria; species Phoebastria nigripes. Next base: position 318,525 of record JAYKAV010003252.1, read on the forward strand.
GTTCTCTGCCTTTTTACTCAGGTATTGTAGGAAACTGAAATTTTGGCTGGTGGCAAAATGTTTCCAAAGCTGGGAGAACTTGGAAAGGCAGAGGTGCGTGGTTGCCATAGGCACGCTGGTGCTCTTTGTGTATTTCTCTCCATTTCCATTTTTCTTTGCATCTCTCTCTGTACTGTCTTTCTACATAAACATCTACATATGTCAGAGACCTCTTAAAGGTTAAAGCAGTCTGTGCTGTGTTTATTCCGCCTGTCAGTGCTGCGTGAAACGTGAGGTTTGCTGCCTCCGGCCCCTGAATCATTCTCTCTCTGAAAAACCCAGGGAGCAAAGGGACTCAATGCATCTGAGCAAGGGGCTACATAAAAATCTTTGACTAAAAGACTTTGAAACAATCAAGGCAGAACAATATAACCAAGGATTCCCCTATAGGCAGGAAACCACTATAGCTTCATATAAACTGTAACTACTATTCACTTATTTCATTTTACTTTCTATTTTCACCCTGCAACCTCTTCAAGGTCTGATTTAATTGCTGGAAAGCAAACTTAAGAGAAGTTATTTCACAACATTAGAGCAGAAATACCTAAATGCAGTGTTATAAGCATAACAGAAAACCACATTTGGAGGCATTGTGTAAGAATATTAAGAGCATATTTCTCCTAGGAGCATTTTGAAGAACGTGTAGCAAGCGTGCTTCTTACTGTAATAACAACAATGTTAAGCCAGACTCAATGCAGTAATAGTGTTACTCTGCCCTTAAGAATCTCACATAAGCCTGCAAGACCATTTTTATTATTTTTGCCATGCAACACTCTAATGAAATCAATGGCATAGGTATCCCATAATTTTCTGTGGGACTTTAGTCTTCATTAAAAACATATAACAAGGTTAATTACAGAGTGGTAAGTTTTTAATATGTTGCTGTTTACCTTCACTTACAATGCCAAGGTCTGGGACTCTACTGGTCAATTAAATTGTGTATTCAAATCTGTGGCAGTTTCTTGATTGACTCATTAGAGCTTAAGAGTAGTTGTTTATTGTTCGCTAAGGTTTTTCTTTCTTTTCTGAACTTCATCAGATCCAAATACYGTGCCCAGCTGCTCCCACACAACAAATCGTTGTTAGTCCATTGGAGCTGTGACCATTGGATGCAGGGGACGGGGAAGAGCAGGGACTCGGCTCTCACGCTGGGTGAATCTGTACTGTGTCTAATTATGCCATTCAGTTACTCCACTTTACAGTGAAGCAATCAAATGCAGAATGTGGTCCATGAACATCAAAATAAATTCATCTATAAATAATTCACCTTAAGCTAGTGCAAGTAACTAAGGTAGTGACTGTCCCTTGCTCTGTTCCAGGTGATGGAAACCCCAGTTGGTAAATTTTTACATGTTACATACTCACTGTGGGTGGGTGTGGGTCATATGATATATGTTAAATAGACAACTCATGAGGTTCAACAAGGCCAAGTGCAGGGTCCTGCACCTGGGTCGGGGCAACCCCTGGTATCAACACAGGCTGGGCGATGAAGGGATTGAGAGCAGCCCTGCCAAGAAGGACTTGGGGGTACTGGTGGATGAAAAGCTGGACATGAGCCAGCAATGTGCGCTCGCAGCCCAGAAGGCCAACCGTATCCTSGGCTGCATCAAAAGAAGCGTGGCCAGCAGGTCGAGGGAGGTGATTCTGCCCCTCTGCTCTGCGCTGGTGAGACCCCACCTGGAGTACTGCCTCCAGCTCTGGAACCCTCAGCACAAGAAAGACATGGACCTGTTGGAGCGGGTCCAGAGGAGGGCCGCAAAATGATCAGGGGGATGGAACGCCTCTCCTATGAAGAAAGGCTGAGAGAGTTGGGGTTGTTCAGCCTGGAGAAGAGAAGGCTCCAGGGAAACCTTATTGCAGCCCATCAGTACTTAAAGGGGGCTTATAAGAAAGATGGCGGCAAACTTTTTAGCAGGGCCTGTTGCGACAGGACAAGGGGGAATGGTTTTAAACTAAAAGGGGAGATTTAGACTAGATATAAGGAGGAAATTTTTTATGCTGAGGGTGGTGAAACATTGGCACAGGTTGCCCAGAGAGGTGGTAGATGCCCCATCCCTGGAAACATTCAAGGTCAGGTTGGACGGGGCTCTGAGCAACCTGATCTAGTTGAAGATGTCCCTGCTTATTGCAGAGGGGTTGGACTAGATGACCTTTAAAGGTCCCTTCCAATYCAAACTATTCTATGATTCTATATTATTGCCTCTGCTTAGAGACCTGCCTCTCTCCATTTGCTTTATAGAGAATTTGCAACGCTTACTGTGGTCACAGTGGAGTTGGACACCTTCACTAGTCAATAGTCTCCAATGGGAAGTGTGAATTCCCCTCCTCATTGTGTCTGATGGTGTGACTGAAGGACATTTGCACTGTATTATGCATAATGCCAGATGATCAATGCTACCACCGTCCTCCAGCAAGGACACAGTGTGGGAATGAAGAACCAATGTGTCAGTCCAACTTTATTTCCAGCTCAAAGTGCTTGGGAGCCATTGCTCTGTCCCTCCTCACTTCTTCACCAATAACATTACAGATGACTTTTCATATATCAGGTCCTTAACATGCAATTAAGAAATGAGAGGCTGATCTTGGTTGACTCTGGTTTTTTTAAGCTTTACATTTTCCAGCTTTCCTGTGTGACCCTAAGGTCTAGAAACTTTCTCTTTTTAACAAGAAAAAAAAAAAAAAAAGAAAGTCTCATGAATCACAGGATGCTGGGGCCTAGAGTTTGAGGAAAAATACTGCATGCTGGCACACTGGTGACATAATTAGAAGTCACCAACTGAGCTTCCAGCGGTGTAGTGTTCCTCTCGGCCTTCCTCAGCTCTGGGCAAGAAAACTTAGCTGCTCTGAGCCTGAAACCATGCACCCCGGGCTTTCCTCAGCTGTACGCTGCAGAAGGGCTGGAGCCCTGTGGTCAGCCTCCCCCTCTATCTTGCAGCTGCAACTAGGGAAAGCATCGGCTGTGGCATGGTACCCCCGGGGGAGAAGAAGGTCGCTGCCTTGCAGCAAGAAGGCACTCACTTGCACAGCTGCCGAGGGCCAGTGACAGCATGGCCCACTGGTCACAGGTGTTTCCCAGTGCCAGAAGGCTGTATGATATGAAGCTAGAAGTTYTTAATTATAAACCTTGTAGTGGGTTAACCCCGGTAGGCAACTAAGCACCACACAGCTACCCACTCACTCCCCACCAAAACCCAACTCCCAGTGGGAAGGGAGAAGAGAAAAGGAAGAAGAAAAGTGAGAAAACTTATGGGTCAAGATAAAAAAAACCCAAACAAACCTTAATAAGCAGAGGAGAAATGGAAGAAGAAAGCAAGCAAAACAAAACAAGTGATGCAAAGGCAATCACTCACCACCTCCCACGGGTAGCCCGATGCCCAGCCAATTCCTGAGCAAAAGATGGGTAACCTCCCTAAACCCCCTTGTTTCTGTTTTTATTGCTGAGCATGACATCACATGGCATGGAATATCTCTTCGGTTAGTTTGAGTCATCTGCCTGTTGTGTCCCCTCCCAGCCTATTGCTCATCCCCAGTCTATTCACTGCAGAGGAGAGAGTAAGAAACAGAGAAGGCTCTGACGCTGTGCAAACACTGTTCAGCAACAGGTAAAACATAGGTGTGATATCAGCATTATTTTGGTTACAAATCTAAAACACGGCACCATACAAGCTGCTACGAAGAACATTAACTCCATCCCAGCTAGACCCAATGCAACCCCCCATCTTTGAAAAGAAAAGGTTAATCCAGGACTACTTTTAGGAAATGTTATCAATTACTTCAACAGACTTTAGTACCCACTTGTTGTTGTTCTCCATTCGTATAGCTCCTCTGAGCTGCAGGAAAGGATTTGAATAAAAGAAAAGGCAAAGTAAACCCTCATCCTCCTGGGACAAAATGTTCCTGCTGTTTTCCTACTCTTTTACTTCAAAGCAAGAGTTTCAGGAACAGCTACAGCACTGAGTATTATGAACCGTGAATGTACCTAATGTTATTCAACATAAAGTGTGTAAGGAGAAAGTAATCCAGGAATATCAGTCATTGTTGTGCTGGGAGAGGGGAGTCAGACGGGTGCTCGGTGAAATACACGACTCTCTGAACAAGTCGCAGGCAGACTCAGAAGTGAACATGTCACTCTGCTTGCTGGCATGATTAAACATGAGCTGGCACTGCGGTTTTTTGGTGCCATTGGGTCATATTACCCTGGAAATCCAGAGCCTTTTGGCAGTGATGCTTGAGTTTGGAGTGGCACTTGTGCTTCCCGTTACTTGTCAAGGTGAGCATTGCATTTGCAGAATCTTATATGGACCTTCACTCAAGACAAGGCTGCCGGATTTGGGAGCAGGTAGGTTCTGTGTTGGTTGTTTTTAAGTTGTGTGGGGTCTTCTTCAGCGAGCCATTTCCCAGGATGTTTGTTTGAGCTGTTGTTGAAGGGTTTTAAAGGACAGAGGTGGGGTGGAGGAGAAATGTGAATATTTCCCAGAAACAGTGTTTTGGATTTTATAAATGTGTGTTTGAGCACGTGTGTATGTATAAGATACCTACTGCATGATGTGTATGATACTGCATAGTCAGTTGGGTGTAGTGACTGGGAGATTTGTCCCCTGTGGTACTACAGGCCTGGGAACTGCTCATGGAGCCGTTACAGAACTGAATGATGGTAAATTTGATGTGTTTTGGCACATCATCCAAGCTCATAGCCTCCTCCCTTGCAGCTGCTTGGCCTTCTCAGGAGCCCTTGTTCACCATCCTCTTCAGACGTAAATAACCTTTTYGGTATTGTAAGGCAGACAATGGACACTCTCCTTGGCTCAAAGCTGAGCACCTGCTTTAATCAGAATTAGGGCTGAAACAGGGCCTTGCAGAGCCATCTGTGAGTGCATTCTGTGGGCGGGGGGAGTTTTCATACCAGTCACGTGAAAATGTTTGGTTTTGCTTTTTATTATCAGTATAGTGTGTTATGTGGGCTCTGTGATAAACATTGACTGCGGGGGCAATACTTACCATGGACGTTGCACAAACTAACGACCCATGATGAAGACGCCACAGCCGTTTCTCTGCATGGCGTCTTTTAAAACTCATTCTTTTTGGTAACAATATTTACAGGTAAAAATAGTAATTATACCATGGAGAAGCCTGGATTTTAGAGGGTATCCACAAAAGGAGCAAACCCGACCAAAGAAACTGAATTCCTCATACCTGTCAGGAGGCTGCACTGACTGCATTTACACACGGCTGTGACCTCCCCATTCTTCACAGGCTAAGAAACCCTCAGCTAGGGACACTCATAAAAAAAAGTCTCTTCAAGGATCTGCTTCTGTTAGCAAGGAGAGAGATGGTATATACTGCTTTTCTTAAATGAAAATGGTTTTCCTTATATGTACAGTAAGGGATTGCTCGCTCTCTTTCTAAAGAGCATAGGCAACATTTCTGGTACTTAAAAGTGTTTCTTTTAGTAAACAGCTCCAGGATTAATAAACCCTTCAAGGACTCTCATGGCAAGATTTCTGTTATGATGCGGGCAGCACGTGAGACGCCAGAAGCAAGTGTTGCGAAAGTTGCAGAGAAGAATCSATGTTTAGTAGAGAAGGTAGAAGAMKACAGTGATGAAAATAAATGGGAAGAAATTTGTCTCAACAAACATTTGCCAAGAGCCTAATTTTTGTGGTGTGGACCAAAATTGCTGCTGACATTTTCCATAATGAAGTTTCTTCCGATTTGCTCAAAGTTGCCATCTGCACTCTGACTCATCCACTTTATTCCCAGACTGGGTGTATAAGACAGACCTCCCCAGCTGCAGGACCCTGGCATCCTCCTGCAAAACGCTCCTTCTAGGAAGGGCTGGGGCAGATGACTGCATACAGATCTGGGGCTATCCACTTACCACTGTAACAACAAAGCCCTGACCGAGAAAAATCAGCTTTGTGTCCAGATCCTTACCTCTGGCTTTTTTTCCCCTAACGTTAAGTGTTGTTTAAACTTTGTTCTGAATGCTTAAAACAGTGGTTATGTCTCATCTCTCTTTTTGCTTTTCTGGCTGGATCTATAGGTGATGCAGGTCGGCATAATTCTATTGAAATCAGAGGAACTATCCCAATTTCCACCAAATGAGGATGATCTGGGGCTTAAAATGCATAWTAAGAATAAAATAGTCCTGTACAGAAAGTAGCTGTGGGTAATGAGGCAAGGATTACAGCTAGAGATTTCAGAATTGTATTTATGAGCCTTAGAGCCACATTTCTCATTGCTAGGGAAATAATATCTGTTCTGTCACTTGCTAATATAATTATCCTCTATTTCAGGAGAATTAGCAAGTCACAGTGTGTTTAGAAACTGCTGCATTGGTGTATTCTAAACTTGAAAAAGGAAAACACATTTGACACATTTAGTGGTCCAAATTGTGCATTGTATTTGTCTTTTTAAAAGATTCTGTTACCTGTCCTTCTCTACAGACAATCATTGACCCATCAGCGTGAATAATGTGTTTTGGTCTGGAAAATTTCAGCCACTGCTAGGATTGACTAAGAGGAATTGTTGTTTCRGCAATAATCTCTATTGATGTGCTGTGTATTAAGCAATAAACAGCTGCTGAAATTGATTAATCGTCAAAGTGGAGATGAGATTTTAAGGCAATTTCAAATTCTGTTCATTGCACTCACATTTTTTATTAAATATCCCCTTGTTGTGGTGTTATGCTACAAGATGAATAGAACTTTTTTTTATCAGACTTCTCGGTGTCATACATTACTTTCTAAACATTTGGGATGTTTGAAAATCCCTGATATAAGCAGCTCTATTTCCAARCCTTCACTGAGGAAGGAGAAAAGGATAACCTTGTCTTTTAAAACATATTTGTCTGTGGTTTCTTGTGTGACAGCAGACTTTTTTTTTTTCCACTTTGCAATATATAGGACAAGGAGAATCGCCAGAGCAGGTCAGACTCAAGGTTGATGAAGGCCGGTCTTCTGCAGCTGGCAGCAGACAGCACCAGCTGCTTCAAAGGAGGAGACAAGAAGTTTCACAGCTAGTGGCAATTTGAAAATTAACCTTTGAGAAATTTCCTCCTAGCTTCCATGGGTGGAAAATTCATTTATGCCTGGAGGTAGGAAGGTTTGCAGGTCTTCCTCTTCTCTCTTTTTTTTTCTTCTTCTTTTTTCTTTTGGGTTTGCTACTATAATTCTGGCTGTTCTTGATAGTTGTACAAAATCTTGGACCTTTTTGATTCCTCTTGGCCTTGATGATATATAAYGCCAAAAACGTCCACGGATGAATTGAAATTGATGTGAAACACTGTGTCCTTGTATCAGTACAAAATATGTCACCTTCCAGTYTCAGCAAGTCTATTGTGTTTCTAACAGTTTGTATCATCAGTGCCTGGTTAGTTGCAAGCTTTAGGCCACAGTGTTTGGTTGKTTGCTCGCTGTTATCCCTTTCCCCTTTTTACCTTTTGTGTCCTTGGAGTGTAATTTCCTCAAAGCAGGCTCATCTCCTTTATACAGCTTTTATACAGCACTCAGTTCACTGTGGACATCAGCTATTTGCAAAAGAAAAAGATGCATTAGTGTCTAGTTTAAGTTACTTACAGGGGAACTGAACACTATTCAGGTATTCTGGCTCTTATTTGACTAAATGTGAGTAGAACGACAAAAAACCTGAACAAAATTAACACCTCTGCCCATGAAATGTGTTACCATGTCACTTGCTAACAGTGTATAACAAGGTACAAGGTCTTCTGGTCTGCCAAAAACTTGAGGTACCTGGAGGAGTTGTGTTGTTGAGGTATTTTGATGGTCATGTGTCTTGCTTCAGGCCTCCACTACCCACATTTGCCAGGGTTTCTTATMTCTAATGATGAATGATCATGAAAATGATGGCCTATTTGACTGTATGAGAGTGTTTTATGCTGACAGACTCCTTCCACTGAGTTTTCTGGAGCTGCTCCTGTTTGCACTATGCAAGGTGAGAATGGGGCACACAAAAGTGCTGTGTTGGTTGGAGAACATGAGCTTCTTCCCAGCTTTCCCTTATGGCTGATCTCTGAACTTTCCAAATTTATAGACTCTAAGGCTTTGAAGAACCACTAAACTTGACGTATTCAATATCTACTTTCTCTCAAAGCCCTTCTGCTGAATTTGACTTAAAAGCAATAGGCTTCACGTTAAGACAAAACTGAGTCTGTCTTTATTATCTCTTTGTAGGAGATTAGATAGGTTTGCAACAGAGATTGCATAGAAAAGCATGGTTTTCTTTTACTTTTGTTTAAATACTGATCAGCAGGAGTGGAGTTGGAAAGACCTACTGAGAGACTAGAAAAAAGGCTAGCTCACCACCATGTGAAGAGTTTTACTGTTTTAATTTGATATTTCTTTGTGCAAAAAGAAACATTTTGATTGTAGCATGGTACTTTCCTAGAAAGGCATTTTACAGGGAGGCTAGAGTGGATGGAGTGAGCTATAGGTGATAACGACCAATCCCTAAATGTGATGGAAACTTCAGTTTATATAATGCAGCCATTATAAACTCAGTGCTCAACTCTCTGTGCTTCTGAACAGATGTCTGATTGCCACTACAGTTCAGGAAGAAACTGGATCCTAAAGCAGCTTCTTTTTATGCAGAGACTCCTCAACTTCTACAGCACAGCTTGCCAATGTGTTTAATTTYGCTGCAGTCCTAATGGTCAGGTCAATGTGTCATGCACAATAAATATGTCTGTGTGCACGTGGAGGGGAGGGATACGTGTGTACATCCAATTGTACTTGTGAATTTGTGTGTGAGTTTATATATTCTAATCAGAACAACTATGTTCTAGCTGATCTTTAAAGCCAGATCTCAGGCTATATTAAAATTCAAGGTAAATCAATGCCAGTCTTTCCACTACATCTTCTAACGCAAGTCGAAGTAGGGGCATGGTCCTGTACAAATGAAGTAACTGAGATTGGTTTCATTCGCTGTCAGTAGCACGACAGTGATTTATACCAGCTGAAATCAGACTGGGTGACACTGCTCACAGAAACATGGTGTTTCTGGTTTCAAAAAGATGTGGGATTTTCTGTGTTTGTGTCATGGTTGCCTGTTTTCAGAGTGCTGCTTTGTCAAACAATAGCCATTTTGGTGCCAGTTTATCAAGTCTTCATAGATTTGTGCTAATAATTTTTTGTCAGAAAGTAACATATTTCTTTTCAGCCCAGGCAAATAATTCGATTGGAAAAAAATCATTCCATTGCCATAGCTTATCTGCATGATATTTATCAGTGGCATCTCAGGAGATCTCAAATGCAGAATTTGTGATAGGAAGAAAATATGAAAGCTAATTTTTTCTTGTTGGTTACCTTTAATTTTTTTCTTACTCTTCCCATTCTCCGATGAGGGTAGTAACCTTTCTCTGCACACACCTGTGGGCCTTTGTGCATGCTGATCCAGGCTGAGGTACCTGTGCTAGAAGCACTTTCTGTTCAGGCAGAGACTTGTGGAAAGCTTGGGCACTGGTCAGCRCTTCCAGCACTTCAGCAAAATAGGAATTACAGATGGCAGCACAAGGAAGCATAGGTGGGGCCAACGCTCACAAGGAGAGGGGCAATGTTTTTCTGGGTATCGTGAACATTTTCAGCCTCTTGTATGATGATATGGTTCTGCCCTGCAAGTCCCATTGCTTGAAGCATGCAAGCAATGGGTGCAATTCAGATGAATCAGATGATGGGATTAGTACCGTTAACTTTCACAGAAGAGTATCTCATTCATAGTCCACTAGATCTTGCTAGGCCTGGAGGAACTAAAAAGAGGCAAGTAGTGCTTTCGGGGAGGGGGAAATGATGTAGAGGTGTTGATTAGGAAAACTCCTACATCCCAGGCCTATTTCAATTCTCTTTTTCCTCTCTGTTTTATACTGTTAAGGCCCTGCACGGTGCTTTATCAGTCTCCTTGGCAGAGCYCTCTCATTTGTGGTTATCTGACTCTGCTTCATTTTTATGCCCATATCATTGGTTTATTGGGTTGGACAGCTGACTACAAGCCGTCCAGGGAGACTGTCAGCAGTAGAATATCACATTACTGAAGTGAACAGAAATTCAGYTCCTGTACATTTTGATGCTATTTGCTGAACTAAACAGAAATCCTGAGATATTTCCCTCAGCATTTCACTCAGATATGGCCGTGCTATCAACAGGTAACTGGACATTGCTAAAATGATGCTCTCAGCATCATATAAACTCACATAAAACATGAGGTAAGGATGTGTGAAGCAGCTGGAATAGGGCATAGCTCAATCTAGTTTATAGCCCATGTCCCAGTCTGGCTCTGCTGATGGAAGGGAACATCAGCATAACCGTAAAGGGAACATTACGGACAGGTTTTGGGGGCCTTGGATTAACCACAGGCTAAAGGTGTACAGCTAACCCCAAACTGCACGCTAAACTCTCATCCCGTTTCAAATTCTGCATGGGRCCTATGCTCCAAAAGGTCATTGCATCAAAACTAAAACCATTTGTATTCAGTCTTGGCTTTTGGCTACAAATCTGAGCTGAACAAGGAGCTATAAAGCTTAACTGAAGCAGCCTTCCCTACTTCAAAATCCTTGCTCAATTTGAATATTACTTACTGGTGCAAAWTTTCTTAATTTCATGACTGGAGGAAAAACAGTCTCACTTTTTAAAGAGAGGACCCACCTGCTAACCAGAAAGCAACACAATACATTAAACTGACACTGATTTTGTAAACAGTATTGTCTTCATGTATTTAAAAAATCAGCCACATTTTTATCGTGAGAATAAGCTGGTACTGCACATGACATTAAGTAACACCTCCTGATGGGAATGGGTGGAGAGACGTGGAAACCAATAACTACTTCATTCCTTTGATCAGTGCAAGATCATGTTATTGTATTGATGATAGAAACATGAAGAAGAAGGGTGCAGGGTGGTGAAAGGGTAGTCAGGTAGACTGATATTAGAATATATAACTGGGAAATTATTATATATGTAAGTTAAACAGAGGCACCCTCATAACTTGAATGTCTTGCACTGCAAAATAGTCTCCCCTAGGACAGGAACGAACAGTTAGCTTATTAAATGAGTAATTTAAAATGATCGGAAAAAAATGTTGGAAAATATACTGYAAGGAACAATCCTGGAGACAGACTAGTAGATATTTCTCTTCATTGTCTGTGATTATCTGCATTCATATTTTTTTACTGATGTTCAAAAAGTGGAAGTGAGGTAAATGGAGGTTGTGCTTTTCAGTTGCTCGGCTACACAAGCTGAAAAAATGAGTTTTGATTTTTTAATGACATTACTTAAGTGAAGAACACTGACCTTTTCTTTAAAAAAGGAGAACAAGAGACACATTTATAAACTGAAAAGGCAAGGAATTGCCAGCATGTCTGTTTAAACCCAGGTAGGAAGATCAAACATTGAATTCCAGTGCTATGACAGGAAGACCCCTCAGACACCTCCAGCAGTAATGTATGTTTAATCAAGGGGGAACAATTTTTTTCTTCTACAAGTGCTTAGAATTTCTAAATTATTTTGTGCAGTATTTATTAAAATCTTGGCTAAGGAGCTTGCTTTGGCATCCTTTTTATTGTGTCCTTACTCTCAAGTATTCAAAGAGGCAATTGCTTTTTTTGGATGCTTTGGGTTTCTTTCTCCATTAAATGTTATACCTCTCTGGTGATAGGGAGTCATCTATGCATGCAAACAGAAAAATTACACTTCTATCCACTTGATACAGTCTGTTATGCTGCTAGAATGGTCTACATGGTGGGAATATACTTGATAATTGAGGCACTTCAAGTTTTTAGTGATTTAAATGCAAGGGGATGTTTCCGCTCCTGAAATAGGTGGAATAGTTATTAACTTCAGTTAGGACAGGTTCAAGCCTTGAGTCAGGAGAAAGAAACTTAATGCTTAATCCTCCTTTTCCCCATCACTTTGTAGGAGACTTCAGATTGCCTTGCTGAAARTTTCCTGTTTCCATTGACTCCCTTAGATCAAGCCCAACAGAAAAAAAATGGGAGTGAGATATGACCCGAGCAGAATTCCCCTTATTCATCTGGAGATCAGGGTAGTTTTTCAAGCCACTCAGCAGCTGTCTTACAATCTTGACCCTGTGGTTGCTCAGTATACTGTCACACAACAAGGGGCAAAGCAGTCCAAGACTGCAGCAGGAGCTCTGGTCCAGAGGGTGAAATGGGCCCACAGGACCCCTGAGGACAGTGAGTTCTGGTTAGTGGCACTCACGCCCACTTTGCGCTTCATGGGAAAGAGTGCCAGGCTGTGTAGATTCAGGTTTGGTGACTCAATGACCGGTAATGGCAATAAAGTGTTTCCTCACTGATTGTGATTTCAGGACCAGATAAGCAGTGTGTTAGACGTAGTAGTCAGGTGCCTTTTCTTGCAGACACTGTTGTAGTCAAAATGAGCTTTTTTTTTTTTTTCTCTGAAGGACAAAGGAGCTTTAGTGTGTGCATGTATGTATACATATACATGTTTATATATACACATATACATAAAATTGCTAGTCTATCTGCATGCATACCCAAGGCTTATGAAATAGAAGGCAGATGTCACAGAGGGATCAAAGATATTTAGACTACTTTTAAGCCTAAAAAATTTAACAATGTCCTTTATCTCTGGATAAAGAAGATGATTCAGATTTAATGCTTCTAAATATTATTCTCTTCCTAAGCTTGTGTGAATGGTGGAGACCGACATTTTTCAGATTATTGAACAGAGGTCCTGCTCAAACACGGGTGTGGTAATTTATGAGAGAGAAGTGGGTAGTCAAGTAGGTACCGCCCTGCAGCCAACAAAATGGTTTTGTGCCAGGCACTGCTCTGCTGCATGACCCTCTTGTCCATTAGCTTGCAGGGTCTTTAGAGCCAAAGTTAATTCCCCCTGTATATCAAACAGATATGCTTCCCAGCTGGGAAGCTCACCGGGGGCCCCTCACTGCTGCTGGGCTGCCAAAGGCATTAAGAAACCCCCAAATGGCATAGACTGAAATGTTGCTTAGACCTGTCAGTAGATTAAATTCCTCTTATGCTGCTAATCCTTTGGGGTTTTAGGGATGACCAAGTGTTGTTACCTTATCCGCCACTTATAAAAATGTTCATGTGGCTGAGAGGCACCAGATGTGTGAGAAATCTGGTCAATGTTGGGCTTCTCCACTCCCTTCTCCTCCAAGCTCTCAGATAATGCTGCCCACAACTCTTCCCTCCCTTCCCAAAGCAAAACCCTAGGGTCACTATTCCTACTCCCCTACACCACACCACTCCCACCTCTGGTTTCCACGCCTGACCTACTAATCCCCGTTTTGCTGGATGCACAGATGCAAGGCTGGCTAATTCTTACACAATATGCTCTGAAACAGGTGTGCAGCAAACAAGGGAGCCCTGACATGCAGCCTTGGACAGGAGGCAAGTTACTATTTATAAGTCCCTGCTTTATGGCTATGTATTTTTCTATTCAGAACCAGTTTGGCAATGTCCAGATGGTATTGCTAAAACACACATAGCTCAGAAAAATCCAAACACTCAGCTGTGGTCATAATGCTTGTAAGCTGCATGCACTTTGTCTCTTCATATGGTTTGATTTGGTCACCACTGTTAGATCACGAAGGATCCTGAAGCATTTCAGGTGTAAATTACGCTCCCCAAACTTGTTATTCTTGTGATGAAGAGTCTCCCTTGCATGCCACAAAATCCAGTTAAAAAACAATCTTTCCTTCCATTTAAGATGTACTTTTTTTTTCTTTTAAAACAGCATGGGAAAAATGCTCACATGCTGCCAATAAAAGCTGTATATAGGAAGCCACAACATTTTCTTTCTTTTATTTTCATGTTTGGTTAAAGGTGAGCCTAACTGGTTTATTTATGAACTTTATTTATAAGGACTGTGTCCTCAAGGGAGCATTAAGTGACCAACTAATAACCCAAGTTTTATTCAGAAGAGTCTGTGCATCTGGAAATTTGTTATATCTGATCATAAATGTGTTTTGACACTTTGGGAACGAAGGGGCTAATCCTGCTTCAATAAAAAACTGTATAAACTCATAACAACTACAGTCTTGCATAGACCTGTTTGAATACCATTGTAATTGTGCAACAGATACTTGGAAACAGGGGATAGCTGATCTCTGCGGATAAAGCATTGTCATGCTGCAAGTGAAGTTGAATATCCAGAGTCCTCAGTCAGTCTTTTCGATTTGAATGGGCTATAATCAGGCCAAAGAGGCTGTGAGGATCACTGTGGGGATCAGATTGCAGGATGGTTTTGAACAGAAAGCCCAACTCTCGGGATTAAAACAGACCAGAGATTTGGTCTGCGCACAGACTCTCTCCTGCATCTTAATTTTTAGTGTGGGCATTTGTCTATTACTTTGCTTTTATCACTCTGATTAAGCATCCTCAGGGTGAGTGTCTTACCATGGTGAACTAAAGACTTTCCAAGTCCTGATACACCCTGATACATGGCCAGAGCCTCAAAGGGAGGGGAAACCTTCCCTTAACAAACCTGGTATCTTGTCTCAACATGGAGACATGCTGTGGAGAGCAGCCACAATGCAAACGGCAGCTAAACCACTGCTGCCTGTATTCTCCCGGCGCGGCTTTGTCAACCRGTACCCAGCAGGAGCTGTGCTGGGAGGCAGCTTCAGCACGGTGCTGGGAGCGGGTGCGCAGGGWTCAGGACTGCAGGAGGGCAGCGGGGGTGGTGGGGCTGCTGCTGTTTGAATCCCCTCGCTTTCTCATTCCTTGGCCCCAAAAACTTGTGCCTGTCCACATCCGACACTGAGGAGGAGAATGGGGGGAATACTCTCTGGTTCCTTCGATTTATGCTGCGTGTAGGTCCTATCACCTTAGTACATGTGTTGTTTTACAAAATTATCAAGTTTTTTCCTTAAACCCAGCTGTAGTTTTTGACTCAGTTCCATCAGTAACAGCTGGTAAGGAAGTGATTTCTTGCTGTATTTCAATTAAATATTTTGATGGTTTAGCTTTTCATTGGAGGTTCCTTTTTTAACTAAGTTATTTTGGGTTTGAGTTGTTAAAAAGAAGAAAGTAAGTTTAGATTTTTCCATGAAAATGCATTTGTATCAGGGGAAGGCATGAGGATGGTTTGTCTGTTTGCTAAAAAGCTGCTTTGCATCAGACCCCATGTATATTACACCAGTGTGATGTTAGCCCCCTGGAACAGTTTGCAAACCTGTTTATTTTTGTATGAAGCTGTTATCTTTCATAGCACAACAAGTAAAGCAGCAGCCTTGGAAAGGCTTTTGCCCTGGATAAACATGAGAAGGTTTTCTGTCAACCTCCCACTGAGTGTGTACAGAGCAGCGGCTGTTACATCAGGTTTTGAGAGATGGTGCTAGATACATTTCTGAGACGAATGACCGTGACGCGGTGCCTGCGATAGTGATGGATGAGGCTACACGGTCCAGGCTTGCCTTGTGGCGTCCCTTGCTATTGCAGGGCTGCGACTGCCCTGCAAGGCTGGCTGCTGCGGGCTGCAAGGCAGAGCCTTTCTGGGCTGCTGAGGCATGTGGTGTATGTAAAAGAAGAATGAAATAATATGAGCTCTTCTCATATTAACAAAATGAGGATACAAGACCTGTGGGTAAGCAGCTGAATTTCCTTTAGCAGTAGAGGTAACATACAGGGTTTTGCATGATAAAACCTTATGCCTCTGCTTTTTCCAAGGCTATGTCTGTGATCGTGACAGGGTTCCTCTTCCAGAACCATTGAGCAAACCTCCTCATACCTTATTTTCCAGTGAGTGAGACAAGGATGTACTGGGCCTGCAGGCTGTGTGTGGGTTGTGGGCTGTTTCACTGGCCCCATGGCAATGGGGAGGGTGGGTCACAGTTACTCTGTCTTGTAGCATTGCAGCTGTGACCCCCTCATGCAGGACACGGTTGAAGGGGCCAGATACATAGAGTAGGCCAGTGTGTGGCATTTAGGGTCCTGGAGCGGGAGAGCAGCTGTGATACGGCTTTGCCTGCTCCTCAGCCCCAGGCACCACTGCTGAGGAGTGTGAGGTGGAACCAGGCAGTACGTGCATCGCGCACCTCTCGCCCTAGGGCATTTCTGCCCCTCGCTGTCCAGAGAGCTCGGTTGGTCTGAAGAGTTTCTAGTGCTCTCTTTTACACATGACGTAGGGTGTCTGCTATGAGATGGCCTTCCTACCCAGGGCAAAGCAGCCCACAAACTCCAAAGGCTGCTCTTCACCACAGCCCGGTCCATCTAATCCCTGCTGACGGTTACGGATGAATCCCCAGCGGTCTCCTCCTGTAGGATACTGGGTCCTCTGCTCCAGAGGGAGTCACAGGGCTCAGTATGCCACCGATGAAGGTGCAATGATAACAAACCTGGAGGATTTGTCCCATCTAGTGACGGTCTGTCCATTCAGACAGCGACATGACAGGTTGTGCTGGTGGGGCCTCCAGGTGGAAAATGCAGGCTCCAGCCTGCTAGACAAGCATAGCCACCATCATCGAAAGGGGAAGGTGATGCATTCATCTTCTAGCAGTGCCTAGAGTTAGGGTGTGGGCCAATTTTAATCATTTTTCTTTGATGTTTTTTTGCCTTTTCTTATTTCATTTTGAGTGAAGAAATGGCTCATGATTCCCAGAGGCAGAAGTTCTCCTGTCTTGAAAATTTAACCTAAAACATTAAAGTAATCTTCTGGTTTAGCCCCTCTGGACCTCAGGCATAAACGGTTTTCATTTGGTGCCTAGCTAATTAGCTTGCTGAGAGATGTTAATAGTTAAGCTAATAATTACTACACCTTTGCAACTGACCTTGAGGTAACTTTAATGCAGATACTTTAAAGATAAAAATAATTATTTCTGGATTCTTTTTTATTAGAACAAAATTATTTGTTATATTTATAGTCTTTCCCTATTTCTGGTGATAAGTATGAACCAAAACACATGAAAGTTCAATAACTATTGACCATAGGGGGAAATTACCATGTTTCAGCACAGCTGATAGAGAAGGTAGGGAAAATGGGCTCCATCGCTTCGTGTAGATCTTTTTGGGGTTAAACTGCTCCTTCAGTTGTGGAGAATAAAGCACACACAACTTTATTCACACTTTATCCTCTTCTCCCCGAGCAGTGTTTAGCCAATAATGGCCAGCAGGTTTGGGATGTGCAGAGTTGGCAAAATAAAATACAAAAATGAATTCTTTTACAAGTATAGAAATAGAGAAAAACACTTCACCCAAAATGCTGTGTGGTTTTGCTCTTCATCATCACTTTCTGCATTCAGAGCTGCACACACTTTTAATGGACCTTCTCCGGCAGAAGGGATAGTGCAACTTTGGAACGACCCCCTTTTGCAGATGGGGACATTGGGGCGCAGAGTAATTAACTTGCTTCCCTAAACCTCACTGTGACCCATTACGTGTGGATGGCAGAGCGAGAAAGAGAGTTCATGTCTCACCCCTCCCAGCAATCGCAAGCAAAACGCAGAAGTAAAAGACTTCTCTCCTTTTTGGAGCTGAGGGACCTTCCTTCTGATCCCAGCACTCTGGGCTTATTGCACAGATGTGATTTATGCAGTAATTAAATCTGCAGAATATAGTTAGGTGCCTAAATGCCTTTTAAAATGGTATTTAAAAGACGAGTCCTTGTGGCCTGACATTCAGAGGCACTGACTCCCATCGGTAGCCACCGAGGCCAATTGGACAATCGATGCTTAAGCCACAGCATGGCCTTGAGCCTGAGTGCTCAGCGCCATGTGGGAGCAAGCCCAGAATGGCCTTCTCACAATGTACAGCTATCTATTTCATGCTAATTTGTATGACTTTGAAGCAGGAAGATAGCGTGGGACAGTCTATCCTCTTGCTGAATAGCACCCTGAAAATTATTGCTGTAGGTAGGTACCAGCGGGACCGACAAGGGAAATGCTCTTTTCTCAGGCCAGCCAGTGTGCCAGCTCGCTGATTATTTGCTGTATTTGATCTGGCATATATCTAGTGTGACTCATTCTCTGCAGCCCCAGGAAAACGTGCTCTCTATAAGCATTTTAGAGGCTCCGTTGCTCAGTGTTAGGAAACAGAAGGAAATTCCTTCCGAATGTGTTTCATCAAAATGGTGGGCTAGATTTTCTTAAGACGTCAAGCCTGTTAGGAAAAGGGAGGAAAAATGGTGTGCCTGTATTACCACGAGAGAAGAAGAGTGTAGTTTGCAGGTAGAGGTTGAGAGATAGTGAAACCATGTTGTATTGAAAAAGTAACATTTTTCTAAATATCCAGGGAGTAAAGGATTTCATGCTGGCTTATTAGCATCCTGTCTTRCTCCCTACCTTTTCTCTGCAAAAAAGTAAGTGGAAATTCTGCTCTTGCCTTTAAAACCAGAAGTGGGTGCTATGGTGACCTTATTGCCTATATTCTGTTACTATCTACTTACCCACACAGGACTTAGCATCCTGTGATAGGAGCTGAGCTGGTGTGTGGAGAGGCTCCCCACTCAGGTGTCAGATAGGATACGACACATCATAAAAATGGATCCACCTACACTGGGGGAGCTGAGCTCCCAAACACCATTTGTATCTGGTCTTGATGGATCAGGGTTGGACAAGGTAGCAGACCAAACAGCTGAAAACCAGACTGGCCTAATGAATGCTCCACATTATTCAAAACAGAGGTGGTTATATTCTAATGTAAAAAAATCTGCATTATTTAAGCTGAACTAGACAAATGGCTCTACTTAGATTTGCAGTGGTGTGTGGGAGAGCAGAATTATAGCTACCTCTCTTTGGTTTGGGGCAGTGCTGAGTGTTCAGACCTGTAAAAGCATATGTCAGCAAAGATTCAGCTTGAAAATTATTTTTGTCCATGTACCTGGGGAGCAGGGAGGAGCTGATGGAGATGTTTGGGCCAAACATACTCCTGAAGTCCTCTTTTTGTTTTCTGTTTTCAGGTGTTACCGATTCAGGTACAAATCAGTATAGGGATGGGACAACTCAGTGGGTTTAAACAGCCCAGGACGCTGCAGCGGGGCAGGCTCTCTTCCACCACCCCTAGTATTTTCCCATGCCATTGCAGGCAGATCCTGTGCCTCCCTATCTTCCCCTTCAGTCCAGCTCCTTCAAGGAATTGCCCTTCCCAGTCTAACACAGAGGACCAGGCAGTGGTTAGTCGAAGCAGGCTGAATGGAAGATTTAGCAAGACGAGGGATTTAGCAAGATAGGAGATTTAGCAAGTTTCACCTCTGCTGACCTCATTCCCAACCGGTTTCTTTTGTCTGGAGCCAAGGCCCCACACAGTGCAGCTTCTCCTGCTGCTAGTCACCTGCCTGCAGATAATATGACCTTTTCTTTCTCCAGCACTGGTAACACTTACAAAAAATGATAGATTGGACAGTAAACCTTAGCTTTTATTGAAGGTTTAGAAATATCACATAAAAATGGGACCAGGGCAGTTTTGGGGAGCAAAGAGGAGGAGGGTGGGCAGCCAAGGGTCTGCTGCTGCTGCTGAGGTGTGGTGCCCGCTCCTTCCCAGGACAGGTGGGCACGGCTTCCCCGGAGCTGCCGCTGCAGAGCTGATGAGGGATCTCATCACATCTACTCCTCGGCACGGCAAACCGTGCAGGCAGAAAGGATTTCGGCTTAACTCCCCAACACACAAGCCGACCAGAAATAATTTTAGTATTCTGCAGGTTAAATCTGAGTTCCTTTCTTCTTTCTCTGCATGTTGTGTTCTGATCAGCGCTCCTTTGTCTTGGCAGGTGATTGCTATTCCTAATTTGTATAATAAAATCTGTTGTCTCCTTGGACCAGAAGTTTTTCTTTGAACTACATAGATACCGATTGTTATTGAAATGCGTGACATTCATTTTGTGTGTTTGTTCTCAGGAAACTAAATGAGCAGATTTTTCATTTTGTTCCGCGTGGTTTTGCCAAGCTAGCAGGCCATATTTTATCAGCCCCAGACCTGTAAGCATCCACTCTTTTGACAAATTTGAACAGAATTCCTGTGTTCCTCAGTGTAAATATGGGAAAAAAAAGGAGCAGGAACTGGGCATCTACTCTTTAAAATGTCTCATTCTTCCTACATGGTGARTTACATCAAAGCAGTCCCTAGAGGGGGGCAGTGTGATTATACACATTTTACAGGTGGGGAAACTGAGGCATGGCGTAGTGATAAAGCTGGAATAGAGCTGAGATGCTGGGACTCCAAAAGCAGTGCTCTGTGTGCTATGTCACACAGCCTCCTTCACAGAGCTTGCATTAACAGGACCTGACAACCTCTTAAACACTGCTGAGTTTATCCTTGTCATGCACCCATGAAGTACTGATGCTTTGCTTATGCAGATGGGATATTGAAGCAAATATGTGTGTATGTGCTTTAGGAGCAGGGGAAAGAGCTACATACACACACACACACACACAGAAGGAGGGAGAAGCATACTGTAAACTCTGATCCACTGAGGAAAAAGAAAATTTGATTAATTTCAAACATTCGCCTTCTTGCTCTGCTCCATTGGGCCCAAAATGTTCCTTAATATGCCTGTTACAGATTTGAGGCCCTGGTCTTCAGTGAAACATGTGGTTGCTCTTAATCAGGACTCCTAGAGCGAGACCACCAGCAGGCACCACTCAAGGTTGAACACGGGCTTAGCAGCTTGCAGCTTGCAAAGTTTTGCAGAGCTGYTTTTCAGTGCTGATGGGGCTCTCTGCTGGGAGGGGGGGTCCTGCCACGTCTTGAATCCTGCTCGATAAAATGTCAGCTGTGCAATGCTGGTAGCCCCCCAAAATAGCCCTCATTTTGCACTGTGGCCAACAGAGCAGCTCTCTTTGGAAAGGACTGCTCCAGAGAGTGGAAACTGCAAGAAACGTGCAGTGGAGAGCAAGTGTGGGAAAACTTTTGCTGGTATCATGTAGCTGGTCCAAAACTTTGTACCCCTTTATTCTCTCCCCAGGGAAAAGAGGTTGGAAAGCACCACTGAGGTACCTGGGCACATCATGCACACCGAACAGAAGGGTCTCCTCCTTAAAATGCTTGCTGGAGTAAGGTGAGGGCACATGAAGCTATGGACTTATATTTGTAAGGATCCAGTAATCTCATGGCTTTAAAAAACTGATGTTGGAATGTGGTTGCTGCATGCTGAGGGAGAGGGCGAGAGAGCAAGCAGCTCCAYAGTCTGGCTTGTGAATTTGTTTCCCCTCCCCAAGCATCCTCTCCCCTCATGCAGAACCTGATTATGAAAGGTTCCTGTGGCTGCAGTGAATTTCAGCCTATAAATATATTAATTTTTGTTTTGTGCACTTTGTGCATCATCGCAGTGCTTCAAATGTTGTCTCAGCATGTTGTTCATTACTGAATCACTGAGAACATATAGAAAGAAGCATGTGGGCTGTGAAACATTTTGTTTTTGTAATGCTTGGCTTGAGTCTGTGCAGTATTTAACTTCCAGTCTACGTTTGAAGCATATAGGTTGTAATAGTGTTTGACATGGGTGTCAAATCTGCTCGTCTAGCTAGAATAAATTCTATTTCTCTCCTGCATTTGTCTTTACCAGTCCAAAACTCTGGGAAGGTTTCTGTCAAAAATGAAGGCAAGGAGTTTTCTTTCTTCAGAAAAGGACAAAATAGAATATCAATTAATCTATTCTAAGGTCAAAACTACAAGAATAAATGCAGTGTTATCATAATTTTGACAGCTGTGTTATCTTTCTTGTGACAAAAAAGAATTTTCAGAGAATTTTACTCTATTCCTTTCACAGAATATGTCTATATGTTGGAAATTATGCTACTTGTGCGATTTTTAAAAATACTGTAATCTTCCTTTTTCATGCTAATATGTCAAACTACTTTGAGAAAAAAAGAAAAAAAAGAGAAGCAATGAGCAATTCAGGTATCAGAGTTTGATTTTTAATTTTGAGTATTGCTAACATTGCTAAAATCTAGCTATGTAAGTGTATAGGTTTCAATATATCTCCATATTTTTGCTTGGGAATGTGAATAAGAGAATGCTGTAAGTGATGTTGGCAGCAAAAAAGAAGGTGGGAGATGGAAAATTATTGTCAAAAGRCTGGCCAGGAGCTGTCCTTCAAGATGTCTTTAAAATGAAAAATATGCTTCTATATTTTGTGATTTACACTTTTCAAACTATCTTGGAATGAAGAAATGCTGTCAAAATATGTAAAATAGAAACAAAATTTTTCAAACAACTCTAGTGTTTAAAGTCCTACCCCAAAATGCCAAATAATCAGTGTCTGTCTAATCTTTAAAAACTTCTCTTATTTATGTGACTTCTGGTTATCTTTCTCACATTTTTATGAGGCTCAGCGTTAGTTCAACTCACAGGTTCACTGGCTGAGCTGCCTGTCTGCAGGGAGAGTTACCCAGCGCAGCTCCTGCCGAGCTCATACAGGGAGAAGAGGASAATTTGTCTTGGCTTTAATCTGGACTGATCTCCCTGGAATGTCAAATTGGAGCTGGTTGCAAAATGGAGACAAATTTTCATTTAAAAATTGGCAAGATAAAACTTGTCACCTTTTTTCACACACACCCCCTCCCCTACTCCCTTGCCCTCAGATTTCAGCAGTGGTAATGTGAACACAGAAATTGTCAAGCTGAGTAAATGTATTTAGAGACTCATTACAAATGTAGTCCTGGCTGTTTCCTTTTAAAGCATGAAAGGATGGATTTATACAGGAACTCAAAAGACCTGAAAACAGCTCCTGTTTTTGTGGATAAGAGTGGATGCCAACAATCAGCTCCAGTGCTTAAGTTAATGCTGACCTTGGCCAGCTGCAATTTATACAATTCTTCCTTTATACCTCCTAATGCTGGAGAGATTATTGCTTTCTTATGAAAAAATGAATAAATTTTTCTCAATTTAAAGCTACAGCTCAATGCAAACATAGAATAGGGTCGCAGWGGCTTTCAAACAACCAACCAGTGATAATGAAGTGACACACTTAAACAAGGACATCTTTCATGAAAAAGAAGTAAGTACAGTAGAAAGTTTTTAGCACTGACCTGACTGCACACACTGAAGATGTTACCACTGCTTTCAATGGGAAATATTAGACCAAGGTTAAGAGCTTTTGAAAATCATCTTCTAGAAATAGAGGTTGCTTCTCACAGAGCCTGTTTAACCAAGCCTCTTCTCCTTGCTCGCTTATCACTGAGATGAAAGAGATCTCGAGTCGCCCATTATTGCGATTCGCTGCCAAAGCCACTCTGAAGTTGCACAGACCTGAATGCATGAGGAGGATACAAAATATCAGTGGGGATGGTCCAGATGCATTGTGATCTCTTAACTGTGAGGCTTAGCAAAAGGAATAGAAGAGTTAAAACACCTGAACTCTGTTTTCCACTTGGTTGTGAGCTCTAATATGGTCTTTGATAGGACATTTTGGGGTTTTTGGCTCTGTTCTGAAAACTTTTCATGTGAACTCGGCAAAAGCGAAGTCCTCACTGGGCTAAATAGAATCTTCTGGGACATAGCCTATAGTTCCTAATTAGTGTCAGAGGAATTGGTACATGAAAACTGAGGTCATAGGCTATTTCCAAGAGGTTTTTGCATATCAAGGAAAATTAATTTTTCAGTGACAAATAGAATGAATGCCAGCCCCTGGTAATCAAGGAGTCTTGACTGAAATGTCAAATACCCAAATACAGCAGATATAACTACAGCTGATTTGAAAGAACCCTCCTGTATAGGACTATACTGGGAAATCTTGATTAAAAAAATGTGTATTCAGAATTTCTTTTCTTTCTCTGTGATTCCCAAAATCAATTGAGTTCAGTTCACAAATGCAGCAGTACAGGGCCAATTGGTCACCTGAAGTTATTTTCTTGATTTGGGGCTTTAAACATTTATACCTGGAAAGCTCAACATGCAGTGCCAGAATTGATCTCAGTTCTGTCATCTGAATGACAAATTATGACTTCAGTGACACCTGTCCAGCTATTTTTTCTTCAGCAGATATGCTCAGTTGGATCTGGCAGGACATTAGTGAGCAAATCAGTGGTAAATGGACAAGAATGAACAGAAACACACTTCTTTTTGTCTCTTGGAGCTGCAGTGGGTCTTAAGGGTTGAAAGCAGAGAAAAGCATCAAATTCTTGCTTTCATCTCTACAGCTTATAGAAGCAACCTTAAATGTAACTCTGGAGGTCTCAAAATAGGATGATGCTATTTTTACAAAATTGTTTTTCTGAAAGCAGCACCAGAAATTTAGATTATTTGTATTTATTTTATTTTTCTATAAATGGCACACAAGAAGGATGGCCACAAGAACTTTGTCTGGAAGGGGAAAGCAGAAGTCTGATGTTGGAGTTTCTTTTTTGTGCAGTTTTAGGGTGCATCTACACTGAGGTACCTGGGTAATAAATACTCAGGATTAAACTAGCTGGTTCAAGTCCTAACTACAAGCTATCTGCATCTGTATGAAGAGTCACATGATTTAATTTACTGTGCTGACCTTCCTTTGCATCCCGGCAGACTACAGGTTGCTGCTACCAACTTCTCCCAATTCTTTTGCTAGGTCATGCAAAACCAGCTTGGGGTCTGCCCTGTGCTGTGCTTCTTGCCACCATCTTCTTCCATGAGGTTTGGGGATCCACAGAAAGGCAACATTGCTGATCCTCCCAATCTCAAACTCAAGAAAAATATGGGAGGTGTCACAAATCATGAGGCTGTTTTTGAACATGGGGAAACCTTAAAATAATAGATAACCAATTATTTTCTTCACTAGATTTTTTCAAACATCTGTGGTTTATTCATGTCAGAGTATTCAGCTTTGCTCTGCAGCCATGGGGATGGAACATTACGTCTTCTTTATTCCAAATGACAGCTAAGATTTGCTCTTTATTCACTTTCTCCCAGGAAGCTGCAGTTTTAGAGTTAAAATTCACCTTTCCCTGCCAGGATTTGGTCCTACTGGTTGTGGCTCATAGCAACAATCTAGCTAGCACTTCCTATTTAATTTATTAAGTTTCAAATAGAGCTTTCCAGAGCCTTGCACTGAAGGTGATCTTTTCCTCTTCCATTTCTCTTTTTGTCAACTTCCACATATGTGGTTTGTTTACTTCATTTTTTTTCAAGATGAAGCAAGTATCTTTTCTTTCAGATCTTGCTGTGTTTTCCCCACTACAAAATTTCTTCCCAGTATGTCAGGTTGGGAAGATGATATTATAAGCCTGATCAATAACTGAAGTTGGTGTGTCCATTTGCTTTAGCTTTCCTCACTCATCATCTGAAGAACGATGACTTTTCTGTGTTATTTCTTTGGCAGACACTTTTTTGAAAGCTTTGTTCAAAATAAAGAACACTTCTCTTCTAACTTTGAATAAAACCCTGGCACTACAGAACTTCTGGATGAATCACAGTGGAATTTAAAGTGGAATTTTGTTCAACTGTGCCTGGTTTGAGCCTTCCAGACTTCTCTGCCTTTCTTGCACAAGAAGTTGTTGCTCTATTTGTTCTGATATCAGTAGGGTTAGTTTTCTGGGAAGGGTTGTGAGGAAGTGATTCACAATCCAGTCCACTGTCATTTTCACCAAATCTCTCTCCCTTGCATTTTAATATTTTCAGATAAATCGCAGTATATTTTTGGAAGTCCTTTTTTATACTGGCTGGCAGTCTTGTGCTTCTTTATGCAATTACAGTGCAAAGGACAAAGACTGGGACTTTGCTTTCTCCTTTTCCCCCAATCCTAGATCAAGGACACATTCAATGACACAAGGAGACAGCAAATTCAAAACTGCATAAAGAACATATCTTTTCATGCAGCTTGTAATTTAAGCTGGAACTCACAGCTTCACCATGGCATACAGGCCAGAAATGCATAGATAGGTCACAGTAAGGATTGAAAATATATAGGGACAATAAAAATACAGTGATATGCAATTGTAAAAGCTAACATTTTGGAACACATTTAGCTTTTTTTTTTTCCCTCCTGGACTTGAGCCAATCAAACACTGTTAGAGATTAGAGGAGACCAGAGGTTGGAGGTATATTAAAAACCATCTGCCAAGTCTGGGATGGCTTTTGCCTTCTTCTGAAACATGGGATACCATCTCCTATCAGAAACTGAACTGATGGACTGGAGCACAGTGATTTCTGTTTTCCTATTCAGATATGAAGAAAATAACTGCAGACATTTGTATGTTTGAAAAAAAATGCATGCTTATGGTCTTAGAAAATTTATTTTATTTATTTTTTTATGAACTGTAGGAAGCTTGTCTTCGGAGCCCAAGCACTAAAGTAGAGGGAAGATGGACAACATATCACAAACAAGCAAAGGAAGTAAGCTAGCTTAATGACACCACTGGCTGTTTAATTATGCAAAGAAACGGTCTTCTCCCCTTCACTGTTTGTAAAAATGAGCTTGCTACATTCAGATTTTAAGTAGCATATCCATAAATTTAAGTTTAATGCCACTGTACAGAGGCTTTCCCAGATAATTCAAAAGCCTATCTCCTTGAAGTCATTGAGACTGTCATTCTGACTAGACAAATTTTATGTTCTGTGTGTAATAGCAGAGCTGGATGATGTGAGCTGTGCTGAGAGGGCTCTCAAACTTTGGGAAGGTCTGTGTGGRTATGATTTTGGTTTTTGATTCTTTCCCTCTTTATACACTGATATCAGAGGTTTAAATGCAGCAATGTTACCTAACACCTTCTTCCTGCTCTGTTGAAACTAATATGGATCAGTGTCATTCCTTCAACTTCAGCAGTCACACTGGTTTATACGGCCTGAACATTTTGCCCTGCTAAGGTGGAAACCAAGGCAATTCCTTGAAAAACTGAGCTGAGCACTTTTTATTCRTCTGAAGTTTCATCTCTGTCTAATTTAGTTATCCATTAACTCCACAAGGACCACAGCACCATGGTTACTGTTAAAGGTCTGAATTGCCCCATTCAGCTTGATCAAAATTTCTCTGTCAGACACAAAGAGGTTGTTGCCCTCCACTTCAGAGTGGGCAGCACTGCATCAGTGAAGTGCTTCTCCCAGTTCTATTGGGACCCTTTGAGATGCAAAACACCAGGGACACTACTGGCCTTGGAAAGGAATGGGAAAATACACATAGTATTTAGCATCTGGAGGGGGAAAAACATATTCAAACAATAAATATTTGTTTCAGCACCCTGTTGCAAATGTTCAGCACAGTGCACGGGGATTTACTTGCTCAGCTCCCATCAAATATATATTAATGGAACTTGCGTAAATAAATCCCTAAGCTTCTCTAGGAACAGCTCTTCTGTATTTATTATTCCTCTTGAATTTCAATGCTCCTCAAAGATTAAGCAACCCCAGGTTTTATTTTACTTTTGTGGGAGTTTGAATAAGTCATGATAACATCCTGGGAACATGACGAGTGTGATAAAGACCATGTTCTTTATTGGACTGATCACATCACTTGCATATTGAGTGAGAGCATTTTCTGTTTCTCAAACTTCAGTATGTGCTGATGCAATATTTGCATCAGCAGCTATCTGCAGCTCCCTAAGAAAGAAGGAAACTGTGAGAGAGGGTTCCTGGGTTGTTTGTTCTTAATGGTGAATTTTTCCAGTATTGGTATGACTTCTCTTATGAAATGCAAATTGATCAATACAAAAAGTTGAGGTAGACTGCGCAATGTCATTAGGTTTAGGACTGTTAAAGGTTAGTGAGGTTAACTGCTGGTTTCTCCAGATACTGGCCCCCAAATTCCCCTTGAGCTCACCCCACAGTAATCGGTTCTTAGTTCTATGCATCTGATGTTTCCCATGAATGCAAAAAAACCCCAAACCCTAGCAGTGTTTTTTTCTTCTAACTGATGATCTTTGAAGGTACAGAGTTATCTTTCAAATTAAAAGGTTGCTCGTAATAGCTGGTAGGTTAGGAATAGATTTTACACTACCTTAATATTGATTAAGGTCACGCTCTTCCTTTCCGCCAGTTGGAGTGAAGAGAGTGAAGAGTCTGTGGGCTGACTGCTTTACTCCTTTATTACTTCAGTACTATGCCAGAGATGAAAAAAATATTTCTGGTCGTCATGTTCTTTATTTTCTTCCACTCTCAATCTTTAAACTCAGTTTTCATGTCTTTGTAAAGAATTTCTCCAGTTCATCCCTGCTTTCTGGAACTGCTGTGTAAAAATATATGGTCCGAGCTGTGCATAAAGACAAGCCAGATAATGCAAATGGTCTCTCTAACCTATTCATCTATCTACACTATATGTAGGTTGAAGATGGATATTAAAGAGAAGCTATGGTTTAGACTCCTTTTAGTGTCTCTTCAGTTTAACCTACCAGGGACAGATTTCACCTGTTAAACCAAATTTGAATGGCATCACATGACACTTTCACACTAATGTTGCAGCTCATTTTACCAGCATTCAAAAACCCTTTCCCTCCGAGAGCAGGAAATAATGTGTCACAGGAACAATTTCTTGGAGGCAAAGCATTCTTTGTTTGTCAAAAGGTATGTCATACAGAGCACAATGGGTAAAAGCAGTAAAGACTTATCTGATGATGATTCTTTCATCCAAACTGTAGTTTTTCTGTCAGACAGTGGGCTATCTCCTTAAAAGCATGTAGTGCTCAGGATCAGACAGCTTCCTTTAAATTGCCTGGTCTCTCTCTAATCACATCTGCTTGACTTGACTGAAACCCCTGTAACCTGTAGGTTACATCTACACTGCTAAGTGCATCTACTCCTGGGAGTAAATGCTGGTTCCCAGGCCAGGTGGTGCAAATTGTTTCTGGCTGCACTGCTGTGAGCTCCTTTAGGAGCAGACTGGCTGCATCCACCCTACATAGTACTTGGCCCTGGATCTCTTCTATGCCCCTTGTGATGCCTCTGCGATTTTAAAATGCAATTATATTTTTGTGTGGGATTTTTTCATTTCAGTGTTTAAAAATAATGACAAATGCCTGACTCCTGAAATATTAGTAAGCTTTGCTTAAAGACAAACCCTACTGTAAAGGCAAGCTCTTAAGGTGTTTCTCCTTCCCTTTTCACTGATGCTAGATACTCTTTTTTTTCCTACTTGGCATTTCTCCAGAATTACCCATGCTTTCTAGGTTCTTATTTCACCTCCCTCTCTAAAGCAGTGGGRACCTAGGAAGAAGCAACATAGTAATTCAGGTGTACTGGATATGCTTGAATTTGTGGACACCTTCGCATCACACAGGACAAAGAAGGCTTCATCAGCTTGAGTCTGGATGCAGCTTAACCATGTTAGCATGGTGCTATGCCTGCCTAACACTGTGGTAGCACAGAAAGGTATTTCCACATCCAAGCTGTTGTGCAGAGCCATGTGAAATGACTTACCCCTTAGGAATCCACTCGTCCAAGAATTTCTGTACCATTTTGCACTTCTCAGGTAAGACTTACTGTTGAAGATGCAGTGTGTTCTCTTGAATCATTACCACTGGCAAAGATACACAAGAAAGGAAGATCTTAGTGTGAGCTCTCAGATTCCAAGTAGAGTTTGCATGGAGAGTTGTACAATATTTATAAAGTCAATGTGTTTGATTTGGAAATCACTGAGAAACAGCAAACGCAGAACTCTGTCATGCCATATTTTTTCAAAGAAAAGCCATACTCCCTAGTGTAAAATATCCTAAAATATGTTTAAAATTCTTTTTATTAGTATTACTGTTTATAAAATGAGCAATGTAGGAATATAGCAGGGTCTGTTCAAATCACCAGAAAGCAAGAGCACACTGAAGCTTCCTATGCAATAAAAAAGCAGTGTAGGATTTTTATTGGTTTCTTGCAAAGGTATGCATACCAAGAATTTTATTTTCTTAGTTGTGATGTAAACCAGGACTAACTCTCCTTCTATCAACAATCATGCCTAGCTATGTTTAAAAAAAAGATGCCAGCCCTTTTGTCTGCTGTAGGGGATCTTAGAAAATGAATGGTCTTAGAAAAAATGTCAAGTGTAAAAATCTCCTTGTACAAAYCCCAAGCATTAACAAAGAGACACCAAATTCTTCCTGCCTGCTCTAGCAGGTCAGAAGCTTGCAGGAAATGGACAGCCCAAAGAGTATTAGAGGGTCTCTACTATTTTTACAGAGGAAGATAAGTGAGCTTTCAGAAAGCCTTGAATTTACTGACCTTCTCTTCCAATTTGAGCTAATTCATTAGCTTCATAAAAGCCTTTCGGCACTCTCTCAATAATTATTTTTTTCCACATAGTTGAGTTCTGAATTAGTATTCAGCTCTCTGAAGAAAAGAGTGTTATAAACACTCTTTCTAATGGATGGAGTTGAAAATCACTTCTTTTGATGGCTGAAATAGATCTGTGGGGAATTTTCTGCGATTCCTTTTTGGATTTTTTATAGGACCTTTCCATGCTTTTATTTTCCCAAGTGTTCAATCATCGTCAAGATTAATATAGCACCAGAACATATGGTCACTGCTCTACCATAGCTACAGGTTTTTGTTTTGTCTTCAAGAACTGGTGTGCCAAATGTTATGTACGTGGGGGTTTTTTGGTTCCCTAAAGGCAACTTAGTGATAGTCGGCTTGCCTTTATCCATAAAATGGGATCTATGATGACTAATATTTCCATGCTTACTCACCTCTAAGCTTTCTTGAATGACCAGTTGTAGAGAAAGACATTCTCTATTTCACTTCTTTGCCATTTGGCTGAAAGATGACATATTTCAATCAGAGTTGGTGGAGTTCTGCATCTTTCTAATGACAAATGCGCACTCCAGTCATTAGAAGTTGAACCATAGCAACCATATATTATGGCTATGGCATCTAAACTATTTGAACTATTTCTTACTAGAATACCATTGAGGTTGCAAAGCTCCAGTGAAATCTGTTCACTTTAGATGTATGAAAGCTTGGATAGATCTAATCCCTATTGCTTACAGAAGGTTTTTACTGCCTGAGATAGTCTCAGTCAGTAACAGAGCACGCTGCCTGATAAGAAGGTCTTACTACCACCCTGTCTCATGTAGGTGTGTGAAACAGATGCAGGAACTAGAGATGCCTTCCTTATCTCCACACTGCTAGGCTGGGAAAGGATGCTATGGAGTGGTTTGTTGCTTCAATAAGCAGTCTTTATGTGAAAATGAAAAGCGTGACAGAAGAATCCTACGTTTCCCTAAACTCCATGGATCTGTTCTAGCTTCAGCCTGGTCTGTTGTCTAAGGGCTATTCCTTATCTGATTTTGGACACCACTAGATGGCGATATCCTGGAATAGGTCTAAAACTCTGTCGAAGATAAAAATAAGATCATTTTGTCAAACTCCTATTCCTACTTTTGCCAAATTATGAATGTTTTCAACACTATTCTCAAATCTGATTTATTCCAGAAGTGTATATTTGTAGTAGTTACAGTATATCCAAAGTAATTCATGAATCCTGCTAGAAATTACTCTCTCCTTCACTTTAGAGCAGTATTGCTTCAAAATAGAGTAAAAACCTCAGGGTTTGGCCTATGAATCATCACCTTTCCTTCTGTCTTCAAAAAATAGTTTTAGTTTCTTGGATATGTATCAGTGAAAAATATGTTTGTGACTGTACCTGATTTTTGATCCTGCTCTGTAATATTATTTGTGTGTGCGTGTGTATATGACTGCTTGCATGATTATAATTAATATGACATTGAATGTTAATGTTGTGGCTTGAGCGGGAAGATTGGTATAACCAGCATGCGCGTATTATCCTAGTGATGTAACTCCTCAGTAGCGCTGTATTGGAAGGAGTTTGCGCCTGCCACCAAGTGGCTCTTAGTTCACAAGACCAGTATAGACATATTTAAAGCTGTCAGGTCTTTTTCAGCCTTCACTGGAGCTAACTGAAGGGAACCATGTGACGGTTGAGTACTGCAATGGTAAGACAAAGTAAGAAAAGCCACCGCTCCTGGAACGGTGGCACCCAGCAATATGAAAGCAATAGTGAGAATGGGAGAGGGGTCCCTGACACTGGGTATGAATACAGAGGCTAAGAAATTGTTTGACAAATTGAATGTGTGGGAGGAAGAGAGGAGAAAACCAGCAGAAAACTAGAGAAACAGCTGTGAGTATATCCCTGAGGAAAAACAGCAAGATAGAGCTTTTAGGGAATGTAAAGCACTGGAAAAGTAGGTTTGGAAATTGTGAGTGAAAGAGTTGTATGCTGTCATTTGTTTCTGTCTATTCAGAAAAACTGAGCTTTGTTGATCCTTTGCAAAGAAACAAGGTTATATCAAAGACTATAACCTGTTTCATACTAGACATTTATTTTTCTTTAAATGGAAATATTCCCACAAGTTCCCATTTACCTACTGACTGCTTTGGTCAAAGTGATAACAATATTTAACTCTTAAGGAAAAGTACCAAAATGACCTGGGGGAGACTGTTCTCCTTTCTTTTGATACTGCCTAGCAGCTTTGTGTGTGTGTGTGTGTACACATGCTGGTAATTTACTGCAATGAGCACTGCTACTACAATTGTTCAGTTGCAAGCTTTTGATAAATGAGGGTCGGGAGCTTGTGGGGATGTTTTAAAAGAGCAGTTCCTGCAGGTAACACTTTTCCATATTTCAAGCTTTTGTGGAATGTCTGAACTACTTGGCAATGAGCTCAATGGATTTACAATGAGGCTTACCTTCAATCATTTCTTTTTACATAGATATCACTTTTAAGTAATCACATGCCTCTTATTTAATTGTACAGCTGTTCTCTAAAAGGAAAGCTATGATATTTGATTTACTCCGTTGGCACTTAAACAATACTGATTGGGTTTTATTCCCAGTGTATAATATATGGACTAAGCAGGGCAAAGGAAAGCAGAGATTTTTATTTTGACTAATTATGAACCTCCTCTAACAATATGAGGAGGTTCAAAAGGTCAGCTTGAATGTGAATGTTATTGAGTACATAGAGAGGACTTGAAAAACAAGTGATAAAGAGAAAAATCATCACTGTCTAATCAATATAGTTAATGGAGCATTCAGCGCACTCTTCAGGAGGCAGCAGGAGCTCAATCCAGCTGACTAGATATAGGTGTCCAAGTGCCAACTTAAGCAATATTGTTAGCCCCATAGGGCTGCCTCAAATAACCAAAAACATGTCAGATAGTTCTGGACACCTATGTTAGGCAACCAAGCTGAGCCTCAGCTGAACCGCTGCATGTTGTATTGACAAGGACTTCAATTTTTGTTCTCCATCAATAAGCATTTGTTATTATTTGAGGTATCCTGTCTTGCTCTGCCTGGTCTCCACCTACAACTCCAAAAGAGGACAGGTCCCCCATAGGTCTCATGCCACATCTACCAGCCCCATGCAGGTACCTCAGGCAGCCTAAGCATATCCTATAGCTTTATACCTCTGTGCCTGGCCAACTGAATTGAACATCCGTATAGATGTCTTAATTTCAGCTGCAGCTCACCTTAAGTATCTCAGCTCCTGCTCACTCAGTGGCAGATTAGGTGCCCGATGCCATCACTGACAAATGCCTATCACTGAATTCCTCCATCCTGGCATATGGTTTGCACAGGAATGCTGGGGGCGAGGGAAAAGAGGGGCAGTTCAATGTACCTTTTGATGTTCCTGAAAGAAGGCAAAACAGTGAATGGTATCGGGTGAGGGGAGCTGATGTTCAGAATGAACTCTCATTTAATTGTACAGCTGTTCTCCAAAAGTAAAGCTATGCTCTCTGATTTATTGGGGTGGCACTTAAACAATACCGATTGGGTTTTATTCCCAGTGCATGGACTAAGCAGGGCAACATATTCTTATGATTGTATTATGTATTGTTTCTTTTTTTTTTTTTTTTTTTTTTTTTTTCTTTGAATCTCAAACTTCAAGTTTATGCTGCTACCATGATGAGGACTGAAGAAACATATGTTAAGGCATGGTCCACTCCTATGATGACCATTACTGCTGAAAATTATGGGCATGACAATGTGGGACCAAGGACAGGTCTAGATTCTCACTCCAGCTGTGCTGGAAGCTTGCACTGGTAGGTAAAACTGGCAGGAAAAGGAAGAAGTGCACAGTAAGATTGCAGAGCTTCTACCTATGGGCCTTCCTCATAACTGTGTTGCAAATTTTTTCTACATGGATGATTTAAAACAGGCCTGACAAAAAGAAGTCATGCTTTAAAAATTAAGGCAGTAAATAATGGATGCATTACTGGAAGAGCAGTAATATAGAGGGATAGCATACCATTTACTTCTTGCAGCCATGTAAAACAAAAGAAGCACAGTCCTAGACAAAATAGGGGTAGAAAAAGTGACAAACCATTGTTATTAATACCACATCAGTCTGAAGGGCAGGCAACACAAGAATAGGAAGAAAACATGCCATTTCGAACCACACCAAGAAATCTGGCTGAAACTAAGACAACTTTCTTGAGAGCTATTACTGATGTAGAGACACTGCTCTTTGAAGCTGATTTTTCCATTTGGCATATTTATAGTTCAATCAAATATTCTTATTGATTTGAGGATGTGGTATTTTCCTTAGGAAAGGGATAATGAAAGAAGGTGTCTAGTAAACCCTCCAGAGATTTAAGCTGCTGGATGCTGATTAAGGCTGACACTGTTGGAATGCTGACTGTGTTGCTCTGCCTGGCTGCCCACTGTGGCATGCCTTTAAAGATCAGGTTGTAGACCAATTAGTTAATTTTAATTGTGCTTATATTAATTTCAGTTAGCCTATCGGATGCCAGAAAAGCTAAGACAGCTTTTTACTTTCATTCTAAAAATAAGTACATAAATGAATCAAAGAATGTCTCACGGAGCGTTGGTATTTGTTTCGGTGTTTTGGAAAGGAGACAAAGCATCAGTCTTCCTGGTCATAGTCAAAGAGTTGAAATGAGACTTTAATAGAATAAGACTTTAATAGAAGCTAATTTTCTTGTCTCCCAGGTGATGTTTCTTTTTTGTTCATTTCTTTACTTCCATTGCAAATAAAATCACTGGAATTGTGTATGTGATTTAAGAACTTACATCTCACTTTCAAAAGCTAGCTTTGACACACTAGAGTGAAAGTAGTAATGACTTTCAGTGAAACTTTGGGTCCAGATGAGGCTGTCTTAGACAAGGACATTCAGCATCTCTGCGCCTCTGAAGTTTTTAGTCTAAGTCCCTACATGGGCTTTGGAAGATTCCCCTGCCTCCAGTGCTTTGAGTCTGCATCCAGTGCCCTGCAAGTCTGATGCAGTGAGGCAGTCCATGCATTTGGACTGCTGTTCTCAGCTTCTGAGTATATGACTCTTTCTGGGTCAAACAGTTCACGCTGTAACATGGATGCTACCAGAAAGTCAGCAGACAAAGTCTGCTTTTCTTTGTGGGAAGATAGGTAGGGGTGAAACTAAGGCAAGTTAACTTTGGTGCTGTAAAAAGACCTCCCAGGATCAAATTCTGCCTTCTTTAACATCTTATTTCACTGGTTACTGACATACTTTATCCTGCATTTTGCATGTACCATTTATCATTGGAAATCCCATAGTGAATGATGTTGCTAACATCCTGTGGATGGAGAAAATCACACCTAGACCTGCTGAATACCATGCCCCTGTAGGTGAGGAATATCTAGTTTTCATTCTGCCCTAACTCCATGGACTCCCATGAAGTTAAGCCAGCAAAACTCCGTGATGTTTAGCTCATTAATGGTAATCAAAGCAATTGAGCTTGCTTTGAGATATTTGCGTTATATCTAGTGATAAAATGTTGCAGTTTTCTCTACCCAAACTCTGAAACATAAATCACAGCTTGAACCAAAAAGGAGTCTGTGACATTACAAATGTACAAATCTCTCTCTTCCTCTGTGAAGAGAAAAAAATGGGTAGCAGTTACAAATGATTTTGCATACAAAGCATCTGTTTATGCTGACACAGATTATTCTTCTCACTGATAAGTAGGTAAATAAATTAAAAAAATATAATTTTCTGCCTGGGAAGAGATTCAGTTGCAACATACAGTAAATTAATTCACTTACGTGGAGGTATTTCTTAAGTGGTTGTGAAAACTAGACCCGTAACTTGAAATGATGCAGAGAGCCACTAGAGGGTGTATTGAAGACGGGTCTGTACCTGAACTTGACTCCTCGGTAAGAGATGTTTTAGCTGTTCCCGCAGATTGTTGTTTAAACTATCATCTCAGT
This sequence comes from Phoebastria nigripes, assembly GCA_035582835.1. Lineage (NCBI taxonomy): Eukaryota > Metazoa > Chordata > Aves > Procellariiformes > Diomedeidae > Phoebastria > Phoebastria nigripes. Next base: position 354,612 of record JAYKAV010003252.1, read on the forward strand.
TATGATAATTTCATTTTCAGAAGGTTTCTCTCTTGGAATTCAAAACAACAAGGGCCAAATCCATTAAAAATCAAAGGTGGAAGCTGCAGTGCAGAAGCATCTCCGAGATCACAGCAGCTGGAAAACACAAGCTTTCAGGGTCCCGCACGGTCCTTGAGGAAAGCTGAAGATGATGGTCCCAGCCCCAGGCTGCAGCAGACTTGTACTCAGCATAGCCTGACCACGGGCAAATAAAGCTGTTTTAAAAACCAGGACAGTTTTAATTTACATGGGGTTGTCAATAACCACTAGTGACAAAGAAAACCCAACATGTGGAATTGTTGACGTCACACCCCTTTCCCAGAAAGTGTAAAAGTGATAGAAAAGTAAGAGGGTCATGTGCCAGATACATCTCCTGAAAGCCCCACAGCTCCGGACTCTCTACTGAGCCAGCGATATTACTGTGTAATTTGTTCTACATCTGTTGTTGAAATGAGTTTACTTAAATTTTCCATTTATCCATGCTTATTTGTTTTCTAGCCTGCGCTAAACCTTGCCCACTCACAGAACTGCACTGCCAGTAAGGTGGCTTTACTGAGTATGGGCATTATTTCACTAAATGGAATTTGTGAGATTCTGATAAGCAAAGTTTCAGCAGCTTGAGAATATAAATGTTTCAGGATGATGATGATGATGATGATGATAAGGTGCGAGGTAGGAGCCTGACATGCTCTAACACACGGGGAAATAGTGAGGAACAAGTTTATGATTCCAGAAGGTATCACTGAAGAGGGATCCAGTTCCCATACATCCTCTCCTTGTCCATGTGAGCAGAATTATGTAAGGATGGAGTGAAGCCTGGACTGAGCTCCTACCAGCATGAGCTGGCTCTGGATACTTTCCTTCAGAGCAAGGGCAAACAGATTCAGGAGATGGCATCTCACAGAGAGGCAAGCTGCCATTTGGGCCAACATCCTGGGAAATGGGCCAAGGACCACAGCTTGGTCAGAAGAGGGCCACTTTAGCCAGTGGGTTACCAACAAACCAGAGCACTGACACCACCGCGACATCCGCTTTGGCTGAGTATACCCTCGAGATCCTGGATTGTTACTGAGCTCTGCAGATCTTGTTGAGCAAATAACCTTTTTGGGGTTGCTGCCCAATCCACAGAGCTAAAGCAACCTGGAAGAAAAGAGTAGGCAGAGAGAATAAGTGAGTGTTTTTCAGAGCCCTGCATGGGATACCGTTAGGGCTATAATTTGGATGTCAGTTGTTGGTTAGGTTTTTAGCAGCTAAGATTTTCAAAGAAACAAATTAAAGCTACAGCACACTGGTCTGAGAGCTTTTTTTTTTTTCTCAAAGCTTGCTGTTGCTTTATTTATTTAGTCTTCTCTCTCCTTTCCACCTATCATTGTGTCAGGTTTAATAGGGCCTGAAAATAAGACATCAGAAAATACTAGTGGCAAATCTGATCTACGTGTGATTAGCCCTTGGCTACTTTACCTCCAAATTGAAATATATAAACAACATATAGATGTTACGTGAGTGTTTTGACCATAAATAGCTTCAGGTGGAGTAACATAAAACAAAGCTGGAAACCACCATATGTTCACATGCACAGCTAGCATCTTTTAAAAAAGTCCCTGCATTTTGAAGTATATTACAATGCAGTGGAAAAAAAGGCTTAAAGCAACATTTAGAATATAATTCTGAAAAGCAAATGATAAACATTTTACATGCCTTGAGTAAAAAATGTTATTCCTGTAAGCCATTTTTCACCTACTAATTTCCCATTCATCTCATTGTGTAACATTAGTAGGAAAAAAATCCCACCAAAATCACTTGAAGTCTAAAAGTCTAGTGATAAACTATTCAATCTGGCTAAAAAAGTAATTATTCTCATGACTTTTTTCTTTAAAAAACATTATTTGCTTTGAATGGCTCTTGCTATTACACTGTTAGCACAAACATAATGAAATAATGGGCCAGTTAGTGGGCTAACGTATTTTTCACTCACTTTTTATCATCTTTCTTTAAAAAAAAAAATTCACTGCTGAGGGTGAAATAGTATAATAAGGTTAATGAGTAAAGAAATAACACAAACCTGCTTCCATCACACTTAGCAGCTCTAAATCACAAAACAGGCAAAACAGATGCTTTGGAATGCAGCCGAGTTGTTGATCAGTAGAAGCTGATTATCTATTAATGAGAGGCTTTTAGTGGTGTACCCTGGTGTAAAAATCACTAGACTCCATTCAGGCAGCCATCAGTTGCAAATACCATGTATATGAATCACTTGATTGATGTACAAAATTCAAAACAGATTTTCCCCAGTGCCCTATGGGTTGTCATGCACTGATGCTCTCCTCTCTGTTTATGTTAATGAAACAGGATTTTTCAGTAAGTAAATATGTGTAGTATTTAATTAAAGTCACTGCTGGGTTCTGTGTGAAAATGTAGCCCCATTGTTCAGAAGTACTATTTGACTGCAATTCTTCGTTTTCACCCCAGTTTTCCTTCCCGGTTGCCTCAGTCCCCCGACCAAAGAGGAGCTGGGTTTGTCCCATGCCAAGACCTTGTGAGCACCAGGATGTTATGCCACGGAAAGACTGCCAACACAGACCCTGTGCCCAGGACCTGATCTTGAACCATTACCCTCGAGCAGAAGGTGCCTTTGACTTCAATAACCACAGGCACAAACCCTCAGGTTCCCGATTCTGGCCCCACAGTTAGCAGGATTGCAAACAGGGATCTACTGGAGAGTGAATTGTGCTGGACTCAGCAAACTGCTCTGCTCCTGACCTCCTTTGGGGTCTATGTGATGACTGGGGGAACTGTTTTTTCATGCAGTTTGTTGCCCCATTTTGAGGGTAAAGACTTCCTTTTCAAAGTGTTTTGAGACTGAATGGTTAAAAAAGTTTTATAAAAATATGTATTATAATTAGAGCAGGAGTAAAAGCTCCTGATTCCTACTTCAAGGCCCTACATGTGGGCAGGACAATGCAGGAAGAACTACGAAAAGAATAAAAATCAGGCTTACGGTAGAAGCCTGTAAAAATATTTTCCTCAGCTCAAACAAAAATCTTATACATTTTGTTAAAGAGGAAGCAAGATTATTATTAATATTATTATTATTTCATCTCAATACATTTTTCTGCTGAATTTTTTTTGTCATTGTCATGATTATTTTCCTGAACACAAATAGAGCAGTTGCTGGTACACTCTGCAGCACTCACAGTAAGTCTTGGCATGATTTGTGGCTTTATTTTTTGAAAAGCTGGTATTAGTAGTTTACATTTATTAGTGGCTGCACGCCCTTTACTGCAGCACGCGTTTGCAATTTAATGCTGCCATGTATCAATGGTATTTGCATGTTTGGTATTTTATTAGCCACCAGCAGTGCTCATGCATTTTATTTAGACCATCCTATAACTTCCCCCGGCTGTTTGTGGGTCTGTACATAGGAAAAGCTCAGTGTACCAGTTCCTGTCTGCACATTTCCAAGAGTCCAGAAGCTGCAAAGGCCATGTCCAGTTCAGATCTCTCCTCCTGGAGATCTCACCTACCTGGTAAGATATTAAGGATCTTTCCTGGACTAATAGGGTTAGAAAAACTTCACTGAATATGATCTTTTCTCTTGTGGCATCATTACTCAACTGAGAAAGCAATTTAAAGGGAATGCTGGACTCTGCTTTGGCTGTTTTGTCTGGGGTTTTTTGAGGTTCGATATAGAGGGGGGCTCAGAATCCAATTAACTGAAGTTATTGGTATATTCATTAAGAGCTGCTCCTTCTGCCATAGTCTCACTAACACATAAATAAGTATTTGGGAAATCCTCTTTGCTCATGGATACTTCTTTTTTTTTTTTTTTTAAACAACAAAAATATTCTCAGTGTCATTCCAGATCAGTGATACACAGCACATGACCGAGGGAAACAGAAAAGCCACCTCCAGCCATGGCTGTGCCTACACTCTGTCAATATGTATGAGAACAATGGCTTTGTTTCTACAGACAGCAGACCTTTCCCCTAAATGAATAAACATGCACATCCTTCTCTCATGCTGCAAAAGTTCTGCTTCCACAGAAATGGAGAAAAACATCTCCAAAGGATATATATTCTCTTTCTGAAAGTACAGTAAAAGCACCAAGCTTAGATTAGCATCAGCTCAATTCACTTGCTGAGTTACTACCTTCCATCAGATTTGTGGGGACTTTGAAAGCTGCTTAGAGATTGCTGAGCAGAGCTGGTGAAAATGTGCTGAATATTACTTGCAAAGTAGTCTTCAAATTAAATCCCCCAAATTGCCTTTTGCTGTGTTTTTTTTAATCACCTAGCGGTCTTGTTTACGAACCTTCATGCAAATGGCATATCAAAACATGGTTATTTATGAACAAAACAAATCATCCAAACCTTCCAGTTATTTCATATAAAATGGAATATTTTTTACATACTGAATGCATTCTCTGTTGCCAGGCCCTGAGTTGTCATGAGACTGGCTTACAAGTCTTAAGGCTGTGGTGATATTTTGTTTGAAAGATCATACAGTTAGTGTTCATTTTATCTGGTTTCAGAGCTCTGTAGTATTCACATTTCTAAGCTTTACCTGCACCTGTGTGTATTGCACGTGTATCTGAAAGAGAGACTCCCATAGCCCTCTGGCTCCTGAGAGATGAAACCCTAAAGGTACCAAAAATACTGTGTTCTTAATGAGGAAATCATTAAATTTGGCAATTTCTGAAACCTCATGAGATCTATAGCAAAACCTCCACTGATTTTTTTACGTAGCCCAGATTTTGCCCCATGTGAAATCAAGTATTTAATCAAATTCTGCATTACAGTAAAAAAAAGATGGCAAAATGAGGACAGCTGTGAGTACATCTATAAAGGTTTTTGGTGCTGGATGGCCACAGTATGCATCCAAATCTGACATCTAGTTCTTCCAAATTCTTGTCTAACATCTAAGGCATGAAAGAACTGAAATCTTGCATTTTTTCTAACTCAGTCCTACATAGATTCACAGTTTAGATGATCTTCCACTAACATTCTTAATATAGAACCTGAATAGAGACATAATAGTCTCATCTTCTAGTTAGGCTTCAAACAAAAGGATAACAGTAGAGGGACACTAAATAGTCATGCAACCATCAAGCTTTTTAAAAACTCTGATTTAAATTCAGTCTCCACACATGATGTTTCTATGTTACAAATACGACAGAATTTCAGCAGAGTGCCCCAGCCAGTTTAAGTATTCTCAGGTGGCTCTCTCACAGTCTCTCATCTCAAAAGTGTTTCCTATCTAACAACTAGTTTAAACATCATTGAATCTGGCACAGGAATGTGAACCAGTGTGGGAATGATGATGTTTCTAGGGGAAAAAACCCCCACACCTATGGTGATGCTGGGCAAGAGTGGTGGGATCAGTCCTTAACAAACCCATCACCTCGAGAAACAGAATTTTTTCTGCTTTTTGTATGCACTTTTTGGCTAACATTACACACAGCCAAAATAAATTTACTTTGTCTTATGAGGAATAAAAAAGACTGACTTTTATTGCAGAAAAGCCCCAATTTGTTGTAAATGAATCAGAGTGATTTGTCCATTCCTCCAACAGGATCTTGCTCTTATGACAGTGAAAGATCTTCAGCACAATCTTCTTCAGCTTTGCCTGTAATGGGGATAGGGCAATTTGAGGCAGATATTAAAAGTGCTGGGTCTTCCATGGGTGAAAGAATACCACTGGGAAAAGACAGTAATTCAGAACAAATTCCTCAATTTCTTACAAGTTGCCTTAAGTCAATACGGTAACTGAACATAATTTTCCATGAGTGCAAGGGGAGAATCATGAATAAATCGAGTGCATCTTGATGTGCATATATACTATAGGAGCCTGGTTTTTTTAACCTGTCAAAGTATGTAGGAAAGTGAAATTAAATTAACAAGCCCATAGATGTGTCCTTGCCTGACAGGGTGTTGCCAGTCAGGAGATGGGATCAAATTCTACTTTTGTTCAGTATGTATTTATTGGAATTCTATATATACTAACATAAAAGCATATATACACTCTGAAGTTCTGTGTGTTTAGGTTGGGCCTTGAAGAATTATTTTATATCTAGGTGCTCTTTGATTTGAAGTAGCATGAGTCATACACAAAAAAAGGAACAAGCAACTCATGTGCCTTTAATCTCTATGTTCATATTGGTAAGGAAAGGTAAAAAGGTTATTTGCAAGAACTGCGTTTCTTGAAAGGAGGAGGGAGAAAGGAGACTGGTCTAGACCAGCAGAGAAGTTCCTGTGCAGTGCAGTCTCTGCCTTGAAGAGTTTGCATCTTAAATAACTGAATAATGAAACCCCACCTCTAGCACTTAAGATTGGGAACTCAGGTCACAGGGAGTGACATTGTTATAGATGTCATAGGTATCCACAGGACATGACTTTGGATCTTTGGAGTGCCTGTCTAGCATCTGCACCACAAAACTGATGAAGAGGAGGACTTCAACGCTCTGACTTCAAGAAGGAGAGATATGAGCTGGCCCAGCCCTGTTAAGTGCTGCAGGCAACTTGGGAGGCTCCTCACAGCTTACAGGATCGTGCCCACAGGCAGGCGGAAAGACAGCACAAGATTAAACATCAAAGACTAAATTGCTTTACTTTTCTTTAACAGGAAGATAATACAGTTGCTTTTGATCCTTAAGTTTTAAAGGCAGTTGTGAAGCTTTAAGAAGAGAATCTGAGATGATGGCCTGCTGAATCACTTTATTTTGATTGAAAGAATCGTACCCTTAAATTCACAGCCCTCACTGAATCATTCTCCTAGACTTTCCATAAAAGGTGTAGCATAATGATCTTAATTTTTAGTCTTTCTTTCCTTGAGTGGTTTTTCATCTGATAGAGAAGTCACAGTTTTTTAAGACCATCATGAGAAAAATTATCCCTTTCAGACTGTCTGCATTAGAGGGCAGTCCCAAGGTATCAAGGAAAAGACAGATGCTTTAACTGTTGCTGGTGGCTAAGGTGCAGCCTAGACTGTGCTACCACCTGCAACTAGGTCATGGCTTAACCCCAGCCAGCAACTAAGCCCCACACAGCCGCTCGCTCACTCCCCCCAGGTGGGATGGGGGAGAGAATTGGAAGGGTAAAAGTGAGAAAACTCATGGGTTGAGATAAAGACAGTTTAATAAGTAAAGCAAAAGCCACACACGCAAGCAGAGCAAAACAAGGAATTCATTCACTCCTTCCCATCGGCAGGCAGGTGTTCAGCCATCTCCAGGAAAGCAGGGCTCCATCACACGTAACGGTTACTTGGGAAGACAAAAACGCCATCACTCTGAACGTCCCCCCCTTCCTTCTTCTTCCCCAGCTTTATATGCTGAGCATGACGTCATATGGTATGGAATATCCCTTTGGTCAGTTGGGGTCAGCTGTCCCAGCTGTGTCCCCTCCCAACTCCTTGTGCACCCCCAGCCTACTCGCTGGTGGGGTGGGGTGAGGAGCAGAAAAGGCCTTGGCTCTGTGTAAGCACTGCTCAGCAATAACGAAAAYATCCCTGTGTTATCAACACTGTTTTCAGCACAAATCCAAAACATAGCCCCATACTAGCTACTGTGAAGAAAATTATCCCAGCCAAAACCAGCACAATCTATCTTTACAGGGAACAGGTCATTAGGTTTGTGAGTCAAGGCAAGATCTGTGAGCGTGGATGTGTGCACATCTGTGGGCAAGGGACTGGAACACACAGAGAATAGTTAATATCTTCCTCCATGTAACAGGCAGCTGCCGAGCATCCTCCTGTGTATTGTAGAAACTATATCGAAAGAAACATTCTCCACCTAGGTSTCTTGTGTACTGGCCTGTCCCCTCTGTGATGCTGCAGCTATTCCTGACCAAGAGAGTAGAAGTATGAAGAAAACTAGGCCCTTTTTTTGACTCAAAATGGATAGAGATTGGCAGAACTGGAGGAATTTTCTGATAAACAAGCTTCTAATCATTCTGGTAAAACCAAAACTTTTTTGTTGGGAGAGGTCAGAACTATTCTAGAAAAGTTCTCCATGTTCCAGATGGGTTAAATCTTAATTTTTTCTGTATGATGTTCCATTTTGAGAGATGCAAATAGTTTCTTTCAAAATTTAAATTCATTGTAACAATTAAGCAACATTAACAGAGTAGTCAAGGTGAAATCAAACATTTGAACTAAACCCAACCAAAATATTTTGGAACAAGTGGGCTTTTAGTTTATTTGAAATTTTGATCTGTGTAGTAATTTGAGGAGATGAACATGTACAAAAAGAACTTAAAACCTAGGAAAAGTGGTTTTTGTCCAACTGTATGAATGTGTTTCTGAATATTCCTTGCTTAGTTCTTTTATTCTGGTGGGTTCATTTCCTCTAAAACCATTCTGATTATAATGCAAATGGTACACAACTGGGATACATTTCTCACTGTCTCTTTCTCTGTATTTAACCTTTGTGACCCTTTTAACTGGTTTGCTAGTCTCTTTCTTCATATTTAGTATGATCACATCAACCAGGAAACTGTCTGACAGTGTCAAACTCAGTTTTATTACAGGCTCTTTTTCATCACAGGCAGCTGGAATGTATATGATGCAGCTCCAGATTTCCCCAAACATTGCTCAGCTGCTTTCAGTGATGCCAGACTCTTTTTTGAGGCTGGACCGTAGAAAGCCAAATGTTGGCTTGACAGTAATGTTATAATAGGAGACTGTAGAAGTTATGGATCCTTTTTACTCAACCTACTTGTACTATACCTTGTGGGATGCTGAGAACCAAACTACAAGGGAATGCCTAGCTAAGATATTTGTAACCAGCAGAAATACTTTTTCTGGGATGTTGGGCTGTCACCTTGATTCCTCCGATTCCCCACACAGAGATGAGCTCCGTTAGGTCTGGGTTTCATGAACTGGCTCTATTTTATTAGGAACCTTCCTATGGCCTACTTCCCTGCAAGGTTCACAGACACAGGTAGGGTAAAATCCGTTTCAATTAATGTTGGGTGTGTGGTGTAGATGTTTGCGTTTGAGGTAATTACTAGGTAGCCTTTATAATCAATGCAGAGAAATGGGTGCCTCTAGTGCATGAGTCATCTTATCCTAAGATAAATACCTAAAATAGACTAATTGCACCTTGCAGATAACTGTTTCTCCCCATTGACTCTAGAGAGAGTTTAGATGGCAAGATGCTTTAAAAGTAGACGAAGTGGGTATTGCTGAAGAAGTATTCCAGCGCTGCGGTGAAGATATGTGTTTCTTCTGATCTGGCTTTGGCAGTAATCCAGATGTACATTCATGCCTCACATCCCATGGAGCAGTGTGCAGGGAGCTCTTCATAAAAGTCTTCCAGCAGGAGTTATCACTGCATGGTATTTCCAGGAGAGGTTGTACTACATTTCCCTGGCCAGAGTGGATGTCTCTGCTGTGCAGGTGGACTAGGTTAGAAACCTAAACTGAATACAGTATTATTAATGCTTCGAATCTTAAGTCACTGATATTAATACCTTTTTTTGTAAAGTTTATTATCAAAAAAACTGTTGTAGAAGTTTGAAGCCTAAGTTGGAGTTAAAAGGTTCACTTAATGTTGTGTTCTTAAAAAAACATAAAACGTGTGGGTGAACACGTGTACACATACACACAAATTCTAAAGAAAAGGGTTTATTTAGCATAGCCGCTTCTATACCTGAACTAGAGCATGATGCCTGAGGAAATCTATAGTCATGGGTTATATTATCTGAAGATACTTTTCCACTGAAGGCTCATTTATTATAAGACCTCATATAAAATAATGAATATTTGTTTTAAATCAAGTCAGGACCAGAACTTATCTCCCAGTGGATATGTGTAATTTTTGTGATAACTAGGAAAGGCTTTCTTCCCCTGGAGTGAACTGTGCCGGATTTAGTGCTGCATTAGTACGCTGAGCATCTAAACTGTTCTTATTGGTAATTTAGCTTCTCTTCAGCAGAGCACTAGGGTGTTTCTTTTCTTAAGCATGCACATAGTCGCAGAGATTTATTTCAATGGAACTATTCAGAAAATCAAGATGAAAATTATTTCTGCTTATTTCACAGATCTAATACTTCTGATTTCAGAGGAATAGGCTTTTCTGAAAATTGGATTTTAAGACCACAATAATAATTTTTGGTTCTACCCATGGATCTCAAAGTATTACATAAATATTAGTACTAATGGAATCAGTATTAGGAAAATGTAGTTGCTCATCAAAATTAATTTTATGAGAACAAGTTATGTCATTTATCTTTGGATTAAACTTGCAAATGTGTAGAAGGCCTCTTGTATGCTTAATATACTGTATACCTGAAATTACTTTCATTATACTATTTCCTATACTGTAGCCACAAGATAGGAAAAGCTTTCAGGTTTCAGTTTTTGCTCTAGTTCAATAATTCACCATGAACGCTCTAACCCTCAAGAAAAGGGGTTGTTTTTAGGCAGTTTAAAGAAGCTGGATCTCACACTACAGGTTTAGCATCTCTCACTTGAGAAAAGGCTTTGGATGGAGGTCTCCTGTAGTCCTGGTGAGTCCTCTACTGAAGAGAGCCAATGGGGGAAGGCAGACTTCTGCTTATTCCTCCATTGCTGCTACTCAGGGCTTGGTACTGGGGCTGAGATTGTTTAATGTCTTCATTAATGAGTGGGATGATGGGACAGACAGCAGCCTAAGCAAGTTGGTGGGTGATACCAAACTGGGGGAGCAATCTACATCTGAAGTCAACCCTTTTCTGAGCATGGGGTTGGCCCAGAGGACCTTCAGGACTTCCACCCAACCTGGTTCATTCAATGGCTCTTTTTTTGCAATGAACTGGGAAAGTGTTGCACTTTAGGAAAAGTTCTGGTGATATTAATCTCAGTTTGACAGCAAAGCCCCTATGGGACTGACTTTTATAATTTGCTCCCTCTCTGTATCCCCTAACAATTAGGCAACATCTTCATGTCCTTAAGTTGATTCTTTCTTCTTGTTCCATGGACCCTAAAGTCTTTATACCACTTTCAACAGGACAGGTCTACCTACCCCTTCACATCTCATTCTATAGCTGGTGATTTTAATCCCCCAGGTTTGCATTGCCATAGAGGAAGACAGGCTTTGAATCCAGATTGACTGAACAGTCCAATGTGGGAACACTGCTGATGAGCTGGCCCTGACAGAGCCCTAAGTAATGATGGTAAGATAGTGATGTAAACTGAGCTGGATAACTTGGTACGCTGGGACCACTGAGATAAAACATGTGTGATACCATCAAAACCAGAATGATGTTCTTTGGAAGGAGAGAGCTAGGAGGCAGACAGATCACCCTATCTGACCATAAAAGAGCTGTGCCACACATCTAAATGCAAGGTGACTAGCTGATGGGTGGAGGCTGGATTGCAGTTTCAAATACCTAAAGCTTTCCTTTGAAGGGCATGGGTGGGGGAGGAGGCGGGAGAGGGATTTGACTCCAAAACCTGAAATTTCTTACCTCTGTCAGAAAAAGCGCAATAAAATTCTAAATCTCAGCTTTGCCTTAAAGTCATTGGTGGCAAGGACTTAAAAAAAAAAAAAAAAAAGAGAAAACCTTCCAGTGACCTTTCTTTTGCTTCCACGTTGCTTCAGAGCTAAAGGGTGATTAGCAGCCACCTGAAAAACATATGCAAGGAGGGTGGCATAAAGACTGTTTAACATTGTTGTGAAGCAGCAGGGGAGAGAGCTGCAGCTGCAAATGAACCTGTTCTTTGCTCGAGTGAAAGTTTTGGCACAAAGATCAATACAGTGAGACCACAAATGAATTGCAGTTATGCTAATATAATATGGGAGGATTAATGCAAATTTTTCATGTTTAAAATTAGGTTTTGGAGCCCAGTGTTTGAAAACGGTCTCCTTAATAAGATGCCTGGATTCCATCTGGACACCGATATTAGCATTTTAGAGGCAGAAAGCAGACATTTATGCCTAGGTTCTCATTTCAATGTGAGGTCGTACCATTCTGTTAAGAGCTGCCTGAAGACTGGATTCTCTATGCAGTGATGGATGGAGCCAACCAACTTTTTATTGTGTCCAAGCTACAAATAAGAAGCAGCAGTGGTAAAAAACACTTTTGTTAGCAACACCCAGAGAACACTCTCCTCTTGCAGTGTCAGCTGAGACAGAGCTAAATGAAAGGAGTCAAAATCAGTCAACAGAAAATAAGCCTTGCTAAAAAAATCTGATTTTGTTCTTTCAGCAGAATGGTTCTTTCTGATGAAATTATTTGTACTTAGATGGAATGTATTTAATGCTCCTACACAATATAAATAAAGTATATGTTACAGTGGATAAAAGTCAGRTACCTAACAAATTAAAAAAGGCTGTCAATAGTGAATTTGGGGATGTTGCTAGGGTTTGACATTGGGAATTGACAGCCTAAACTATTGAACATTTTCATAGATCATCTGAATACCATAAATATAAACTCAACCATTGATTAATTGCAGAATACTAAATGATGGTAAGCTAATTACATACAGAGATTTGGGTTACTTGTTCCATTCAAATAAAATATGATTTAATACAATTAAATCTGAAACTATGTACTTAGGACAGAAATTGCAGCAATTGATAAAGAGTGGAAAAATGTCTCMTCCAATGATGTGACTCTGAGAAAGTGCTAGGGGTCATGGTGAGTGAGCAATTCAGTATCAGTTTCCAAATATGTTCTGTAGCAACACCAAAAAAGACTAAATGTGATCTTCTAGCATATGAACAGGGTAGAGGAGTGTATGGAGGTGCGTTATCTCTGCCTATAGCACTGGATGGATTGTTACTGAAATATTTTTATATTCTGAAAGTCTATATTATTTGAAGGATGTCTAAAAGCTGGAGTGTATGCAAAAAATACCCACGAAGCAGTGGCCCAGAGACCTGCAAAAAATTCCATGTGTAACAAGGTTGGAGGCTGGTTTGTTGAAACGTGACTTGATCACAGTGTACACAGAGAAAATACCACAAGTTAAATGTCTGTTTAATGCCTCAAGGGGAAGGATAACAGAATCTGATGCCTGGAAGTTGAAAGGGGCACAATGAAGTGAGAAAGAACAGTAGAGAGCATGGGGTGCTGGGACACACCGTTGCAGTAATGGTGAGTTTGTGTCTCAAAACTATTCAAAACTTTTCTCTATTCAAAAGTAGAATAGAGAACCTTCCTTTGAAGATGAGACTAAAARTGCCTGGCATATTTAATTTAAGGATGTATGTTTGAGCAGAGGATATAAAAGAGAGAGTACTAGGGCTTGAAGAACCTTAGGTGGATATGAACTGGTCATAGGTAAGTGCAGGCTGGAGATGGGTGAAAAGTTTCTAATTATATAGCAGCAAGGTCCTAAAACATCTTTTCATTAAGAGTAACAGGGATGCTCTGAGGAGGCTGTTTAGTTTATTAGGACAATTTTGTGATATAGCGGCCCACAGTAATGGGTGCTGGACTTACTTGAACATGGAGGTTCTTTTCACTTGTATGTTCTAATGAAGCACAACAGAAGAGGTCAGACTGGATGGAGCTTTTCATCTCTACACTCTGCAACTTAGTAGGATGGAGTGTTTCCAGTGCACACACTTCCTGACAAAGACAACTGGCTGTGTTACAGTCTTCCATTAATTTTCATCAGGACAATACCACTTTTTGTAGCGTTTCATTCCTGTCTGTTTTGAAGACTAGACCATGAGAGGACAGGGCACTCAAGACCCTGTAGTCTGAGACTCAACATTGCTGAAATGCAGACAAATTATTGCAATGGTTCTGAAATTTTTTAAAACTGAAATGTAGTAAAAATACACAGTTAGAAAGTATTATTGCAAATATCATGGCTATCAAAAGACTTGGACAAAGGTAAATAAGTGTAAATATCTATGTGTACCTGAATGATCCAAATCCCTAATATCAAATAGCAAGGCTGGCATGCAAATAAACATTTTCACATGAATTCTAGTTTTTGGTTTTGATACAACTGAAATATCTACAGAAACTGCCCTCTTCCTCTACTTTGACATTCCTGTTTAAACTCCAGCTTGAAATCAAACTTAGAGATTACTATAGATGATATCAGTTAACTATGCATTTTCCCCCATCATTTAAACAGTTGGTCCAAATTTAAGCAAGTGCTTAATTTAATTAAATTCTTTCCTTGTCATTTTCAAAAAAAGCTCTCTCAAAACAAAATTTGTCTGTTTTTGTCTTTGACACAGGTTAAAATCTGCATCTTCTGTAAGACTTTAATGCTCCTTCTGCTACCTGGAGGTCTAGTTTAACACCACTGGCTTTTCAAATGTCATGCTCAAAATATGCTTTAACTTTCTAATGATGAGCGAATAGTGTTGGAGGTAAGCCATCAGTGTAGCAATAACCATAGGTTTGACTTAGCCAATTAACACACTTCTATATTCAACACCTCCACCCCCAAGAATATGGTGATCATTTATACTAGCCTGTGCCTCACATATGAGGCTGTCAGAGTTTATTTCCTATATTTCAAGTCTGTAAATTGTTTGAAGAGTATTATACCACTAGAATCATCCCTGGAACTAAAATTATTTCACTGAAGTGTAGTCACAATAGGAAAATACCATTTTGTGATTTTGGAAACACAAGAAGATGCTTGCATTAACTTTTTGAGTGGCCAGGGGGCTGTCTAATGACCTTGGGCAGGATACATAGTTTAATGGGCAGATTAGGCAGAAACAGGTAATCATGAGGATATGACAATGAATACAGAACTCTTGTAAAAAACTGTGAAGATCATATCTCAAACAGAAAATGCTTAAAATCTGTTTTCTACAGATTCAGAAAATCCACAGTTCGAGTGGATTTCTTGTTCATCTTACAGAATCTCAGCTTTAATTATAATGAAGCTGATGACCTTTGTGATGTCCTGATAGTCTCCAAAATGCAAACCTTCAAACAGAGATGCTGAAATAATAACAAGTGAGAAATTCCCCTTCTTTTTCTCAGCACTGGTTCTAAAGCCCAGCTATCTAATTTAAACATTTAATTTACAACCAGAATGTTAACTGTCCCGTCCTTTTGCATGTTACAGGTAGCAGACTTGTTCTGCTGTTCCATAGAGGCTAAAAAAGTTTGCAAAAACCCAAAGCTAATCTTTTGAATATTCAAAAACAGATATAAAGGCTGGAGAGTGTACAGACATAGTTTCTTGTGTTAGAAGATCCCTCAGGTTTTAATGTGTCACAGCAACACTATAAGGAATGTATGGAGGAACTTTTATTTCATTTTGAAGGGGATACTGGGGATACTTAGATCCACAAAGTTGTCAGGTTGGTGCATTTCATTTGAAACTGATTATATGTAAGAGCCTGAATATATTTGAAAGCTTGGAGCGGAAGGACTTGTGTACCAGAAGCCTGCAGAAGAATACAGGTGCTCCACCTGTGTCTCCCAAGACATACCTCACACCTAATTGACTTCTCTTTTACTTCTGCTACTAGTAGTAGAAAATTGTGCTTAGTATGGTCAGTTTTCAAAATGCTTGCTTGATTAAAATTAATTAGATATCACAGCATCCTCAGAATAACTTACTGTTCTCTATTTATTAGCTAGTAAACTGAAAGGAGGGACTGAAATTACTTTGCCAAAGCCACACATCAAGTCAAGATTAGAACTTGTATTTCCACATTCTCAATTTTGTGCTGTAACAGTCTGATTATACTGCCAGCAGTTTATCACCTTGCCAGTGCAGTATTGCTCCCTTAGGTCTCCTTCTTCCTAATAGTGGTTAACCTTCAGACCATGTTAAATGCTCACTGGAAATGTGGATAAGGGGGATTGGCCAAAACTGTTACTCTGACTTTTTTTACAGAGTTTTTAAAGCTAACAATTTTTTTATTCTGTGGACGCCTAGATCTAGGCACCATTATACACCCAAATTAAGGTAGACTGGAATTCTTCAGAGTTAAGTACCATAATGCTTAATTAAATCAACAGAGGAATTGTTGGTGAGCATCCCTGAAAAACAAGACACTTTTATTTAACTGTTTGAAGGTGGGCACTTAAATCTAAAACTCATGACCTGACTTTTAAGTGATAAGACTCATTATCAAGTGAGAAAATAGTTTTCTATACAGTATGTTTCAGAGTAGTGCTGGGAAATCTTCTTTTTTTAAAGAAGAAAAGACAGATTTCCAATATGTAGTGCCATGTTCTTAAATCTAGTGAACTAAGAATAAGTGTGAGTTTTTTTCTTAGCTTAATTTAGATTGTCCCTAGACTTGATAGGCAATACAAGATGCCTGTTCTTATGAGAACAAGGAATATATCTGAGAAGAGTTCTTCTAGACACTGTGAGGCCATTTGTTAACACTTTCCCCAGAAAACTGCTGTAATCTTTATCAGTTATGGGGACTGGCTTTCGCTATATTGGGCTGACCCACTCCTAGTACAGCAGTTCAGTAGAAAGGAAGCAAGCACATGAAGGTAATGGAAGTTCAAATACACAATTATAGCCCCTATGTGTTAATGAAGAAGAAGGATAACGCTAAATGAAAAAACAAGGGAGATTTGGGGCCAAATGGAAGGTTTCTGCCCTGTATCTGCTTTGGAAAACTGAGAACTAGCGACTCAAAGCTTTAATGCAGAAGCAGTGCTAGAATATCATAGGTGGGCCCTCAACTGTGATGGGCTGACAAGGAAAGAATAAGCACTCTTGAAGTCATTAAAGAAAATCCTAATAAAATTCTCACACACCTTAGGTCTGTGGGATGACAGCATTAAATGTCATCCCTGTGCCTCCTGCCATCAGGATGTCCAGTTAAAGACCTGACAGCTTGCCTTTCACAAAACTGACTTCACAAAGCATCAGGTTAAGGATGTGCTTTTTACTTGTGCTTCAGTTTTTTTCAAGAGGCAGTTATGAGAAAAGGAGATTTTTACATGTGTTTTCTGTCCCAACCACCCCAGGCACTATTGCTTAAAAAAAAGAAAAAAAAAAAAGAAAAAAAAAAAAAGAAAAAAAAATGAGTAAAAGTATGGTCACATCCATCAGGCAATTGGTCCTGAGACAAATCAGGGCCAGCACCCAGGGTCAA
>JAYKAV010003253.1:0-15427 GCA_035582835.1 Phoebastria nigripes
CCAGACAGGCAGGTCCATCTGGGAGGGAGCGTTGGGCAGGATGGGCAGCAGGCAAGGCTGCAGGGGTGGGGTGGGCTCGGGCAGGAGGAGAAGGGGCTCTGGCAGCAGCCAGGAGGCAGGGGGCTGATGCGGGGGGCACGGCAGGGAAGAAGGGACGTTCCCTGCCCCGCTCCTTGCACCAGGCGCTGGGGGGGGCACCGCTCAAGCCAGGGGTCACTGCCCGTGGGGACCCTGTGCCGAGGTCAGACCTGCAAGATGTTCTGCAGCTCCAGGACGCCGAGGGTGCTAGCGCTGCGTACCAGCGCCTGCAGCATGCCGTCCACCGTGTCCAGGGCCTGCGAGGGGGACAGAGTTTTGGGGGCAGCCCTGGAAGCCTCGGGGCGGGGATGGCCGTGGCCCTGCGGTGCCCAGCAAGGGGCCTCGGGGTGGGGGAGCTCCCCGTGGTTCACCCCGTGGCATACCTTGGAGTAGAGCAAAGCCTCGGGGCCCTGGGTGTCCTCCTGCGAAGGCAGGTGGAAGATGCTGCAGAAGCACGTGTGGAGGAGGCTGYTCTTCTTCTCCTGCAGAAGCAGTCCCTCTCTGCTGTGGGGACAGAGAGGTGCTCTTCGGACTCAGCAAGGAGGAGGCAGACCCCGGGGCTGGAGACTGGGCTGATCCCCTCGCCGCGGGGGACATCTCAACCCCCTGTGATGCTGCCTTTGGGGGGAAAACCCCGTGGCACCCCCTGCCCTGCTGCCTGCCTCCCTCTCGGACCCAGGACTGGGGAAGCCCCCCGCCTGGGACCGGTGCCGTCGGGGCCGCCCAGCACCGGGGAGGCCAAGCTGGGGGTTGGGGCAGGTACCTCATGGCGGTGATGGTCAGCATGGCTTGCTGCCGCACCGCGGTGCCCAGGTGGTCAGTGGGCTCCTCTTGCAGCAGCACCTGTGGAGCACAGCAGCGTGGGACAGACCGGGACGGGGCAGTCTCCCTTGCCCAGCGAGAGCCTGTGGGGCTGGCAGAGCCCAGGTGCCCCCATGCCGGCACCCCCTCCCCACCCAGCACCCAGTGGTCCCCAGCCCTGTGCAGGAGGGGCTGTGCCCATCACAGAGCCACAGGCTGGCCAAGACACCTGCAAATGTCGTCGGGTCCAAGCCCCGGCTCCAGCCGGGCCACCCAGGTGGCTTTGGAGCATCTCAAGGATGGAGACCCGGAGCAGCGCTCATCCGCACCCCCCTGCCCGGCCGAGCCTTTCCTGCCCCCAGGGCTGTGCCGCTGCCCGCTGCCCGCTGCCCGCTGCCCCTGCCTCAGCCCGGCTGGCCGTCCCCTCACCTCGATGGTCTCCAGCACCTCCCGCTGCCAGAAGTAAAGCATGACCCACTCGGTGGAGCCCACGCTGGTGGTGCAGATGGTGCAGACGGAGGCCAGAAACCTCAGCTTCTGGGCCTCTTGCTGCCAGCCGGGGAGGGGACAGATGGACAGAGAGCGGCAGGGGGAGAGACAGCCGGGGGGAGCTCAGCTCAGCACAGCCCCCGGCACCTTGTGAGCACGGGACGGGGGCAGAAAGACCGGCCAGGAGGCCTGGGCGCAGCCTCATAGAAGTGGCCACGGGTACCTTTGGTCTGCTCCCGAGGAAGGCTCGGATGATGCCCAGGGGATTCTCTTTCACCCTGGGCAGAGCCAAGGCGGAGCAGCACGGATCTGGCCGAGGGAGAGCAGGCAGGCCTGGGGGGCAGGCCGGGGGGAAAACCCGAGCCCTCTGCCCAGCTCCCGGGATGTCACCAGCCCTGCCTCAAGGCTGGGACACTGGTGTCCCTGGCGCGCCCCAGGGGCCAGGGCACGATGCTGGAGGGCGGCACGGGGAGGGGGCCCCGGGCGTGCCTGGGTGAGGGACGCGCTGGCACCGGGGGGCAGGGAGGGTCCCTGTCCCGGGATGCCGTGAGAGGGCTGGCTCCSTGSCCGCTGCGCTGCGGAAGGCCCGATGCCAGCCGGGCTGGGGGCTGCGAGCCTGGGACAGGGCAGGGCAGGGCGGGCAGCTCCCTGCCCGCAGCGCCCGCACACTCACCCGCCTGCAGTGGCTGGACCTCGCACATCTCGTTGGGCTTCGGCCCGGAGCTGGGAGCCGGGGCAGCTCCGTCCTCCTCCTGCCAGGCTTGCCTGGGGTGGCTGGGGGGTCTCCCCGCCATCCTGCGGGAGGGAGGGAGGGGGGGAGAGAGGGAGGGAGGAAAGGGGTGAGGGGGACCCCGTGCCCCCCGGGGCTGCCCTGCCAGGGGTGGTGGGGCAGAGGGGGGCTCCTTGCTCCCACCCTGTCCCAACACCATCCTCCCCGACACTGTGGGGTCAGGGCCGGGTAACACAGGTCACAAAGTGCCCCAGCGTCACCGCCCGAGCCCCCCGATCCCCCCCTCCCCAGGACCCCTCCTTGCCCCAGGGGGACGGGACTGACTCCCTCTTCCTCCTCCTCCCGCTACGGGGCTGGGGTGCATCTGTACCGGGGGGGTCCCCCTTGTCACAGGGACCCCCCTGTCCCCCATCCCCGCGCTCCCGGGGCCTGGTGCCACCCCCACCTGTGGCGGGGCTGAGCCGGGGCGCAGCCCCAGCCCCTGAGGCACGCCGAGGCTCTTCCCTCTTCCACACGAGGCCCGGGCCAAGGCTCGCTCGCGGGGCTCTGCTCGCTCGAAGGCTGGTGAGCGCACAGGGATGCCGGACGCCCTCCCCCGCGCCCAGCCGCAGCCGCAGGGATCCGCGATTGTTGGGGTCRGCTGGGTCCCCCGGTGACGGTTGCCGCGGCGCGTGGGAGGGTTCCACCAGCCCTGGGCTGGCACCAGGGAGGGGGAGTCCCCCCGCTCCCCTCCCCAGGGCCCGGGGCCCCGCTGGGCCCAGCCCGGGCCTGCTGGGCCGTGCGAGGGGGAGCAGGGGCCGGGCCCGGGTGCTGGGGGGCGGCGGTGCCCCGCTGTCACCGAAATCGGGAATTAACCCCTTAACACCAATGCAGCATTAGGAAGCAGGCATTCTCTTTATTACAGCGCTGGATGCACGGGGGATCGTTCCACCTAACGTGCATACCGCGCGTTGCACCAGTCAGAGCTTATATTGTCCTACTTCATACATATACATCGAATTTCCCGGGAAAAGCACACATATTCGTTCTATTTCCGGGAGCTAATTCTCATATTTGCATCGTTATTACGCATGCGGCTTGGGTCTCTGGGGGACCTCCATGGGGGTCTCGGGTGGTCTCTGGGGGTCTCTAGTGGGTGTTGGAGAGGTTTCTTTTAGTGTCCTTTCCATGACCTCTGGGTCTTCTTTTCCATAGATGGTCTTGGCTTTGCTTATCTCTCGGTTTGTAAAGTTCTCARGYTCCTTATCTTGGTTTTAGTTGGTGTCTGCAGGTTTCTTTACACTCCTCCAGGAGGTGCCATTCACAGGTTGCAAATTGYGTCTTTGGGTGCMKTCTTGTTTGAGGCCCCTTACAACACCGCGGGTGGTGGGGCCGGGAAGGGGGTGCTGTGGGCACAGAGGGGTCGGTGTGTGGGGACGGCCGGGAGYGGGGCGAGAGGCCGGCGGGCAGCGGCGGGCAGCGGCGCCGGCCATGGCGGCAGGATCCGCTCGGCCAGAGCGGGGCGGCCCGGAGGCGGGGACCGGCGCTCACCCCGCCCGCCGCAAGGCGCATGCGCATCTGTGGTGGGGAGCGGGGAGGCGGCCTCCGGCCGCCAGGGGGCGTGGTTCGGGCGCCGAGACGTGGCGGCGGCGGAAGTGAGCGCTCGCCGGCGGAAGTGGCGGCGGCGGCGGCGGCGGCGGGGCCGGCAGGTCGGGACGGTCGGGCCGGGGCCGGGGGAGAGGGAAGGGGAAAGGGGGAGAGGGAGAGGGAGAGGGAGAGGGAGAGGGGTCCGGTGATGGGGTCGATGATGGGGTGGGGTCCGTGTGTTCGGGCGGTGCAGCCATGGGGTGGGGGCAGTGATCAGCTGGGTGGCGCCATTGGGCGTTGTGCACCATGTGTGGGCACGGTCTGGTCTGGAGTGATGGGGGGGCGCAGGCGGGGTGGGGTGCCCTGTGCGGGGGTGCAGTCTGGTCTGGGTGCCGTGGGCGTGGGGGCCGAGCGGGGCCCTAGGCAGACGTGTCCTTCACGCTGGGGAAGCAGAACCAGGCGCTGCGGTTGGCCACGAGCCTGGGCTGCTTCCGGCCGCTCTGCCGCGCGGGCACCGAGGGCGCGGGAGGCGGCAGCAGCAGGGAGGGTGAGTGTGAGCAGGGCGAGCGGCAGGCAGGGCGGGAGGCTGGCAGGGCGGGAGGCGGGCCGGGTGAACACGGGCAGGGTGAGCGGCGGGCAGGGTGGGCAGCCCCGTGCCCCTGGGGAGGGGCTGGAAAGGGGCAGGCATGGGGGGGAAATTGGGCACCGGGGTGGGCGAAGCTTGGCGTGGTGCCGCAGGCAGGAGGGCAGGTGTTGGGGGGCTTCCCCCTCCACTCGGGGCCCCCCCGAGTGCAGAGGGGTGCTGGCAGGGTCCTGGCATGGCTTTGCTGGGGAGACAGAAGGAAAAGCATCACCGGCCTGGAGGTGCTGCCTGGCCTCAGAAGGGGGGAGTGCAGGCTGGGTTGGGAGTCAGGGGTCTGGGAGCTGGGGGACTGACTTTGGGGAACACCCTGAGGGTGCGGAGGGCAGGGCCAGGCCCTCCACCCCCCAGAGGGGGAAGCGGGGCAGTTTGCTCAACCCCAGCTGATAAGCCAGCGTGGCGGTTCCTCCCGCCCGCTGCCTGCGGCTTCTCCTTCGCAAGGGGAACGGCCGCTGGGCTGGGTGAGGGGTCCCCACCGCTCACCGGTTGTGSCAGGGGGCTCCTGGCCCCTTGGAGGCTGGCAGGGCCCCCCTGAGCCCATGCACCGGCACAGCATGGCTGGGGTCTGCTCAGCTCCATGGCACTGCAGCCCTCTCTCGCTGGCCAGGGACACATGTGTGATGAGCTGGCTGGTCTCAGGCAGGTGCCCAGGTGGCAGGAGCTGGCGGCAGGGCTGGGGAAGGGTCAAGGCCAGCCCTGTGCCTCCTGCTCTGCTGGCTCGGTGGTGCCAGACCTGCCCACGGGTCTCATGGCACAGGCGCCTGGAACCGGCACCACACACCACTTCCCCACCACGGTGCTGTCGTTCTACCTCAGACCCGCTGCTAACCCCTGCGAACCCATCCGGCCATGCCGCTGGGGAGCCGCGCCTGCGCTGAGACTGGGCTGGGGGGACACACACATGGTCTGTCCCCCGCCGCCTCTGAGCTGTGGCCTGCTTGGTCTCCCGTCAGTGAGAAGAATGGGCTCCGTGTCAGAGGAGCTCAGCCTGGTTCCCCTGCACCAGAGGCCGGAGCTGCTGGAGGCCTGTGCCGAGCTGCTGGGCGAGGAGTGGGGGAAGAGCCGGGCGTCGCGGCTCCACACGCTCCAGCGCTCCTCGGACGCCTTCCCCGCCTGCCTGCTGCTGCTGCGGAGCCGGGGCCCTGCTGGGGCCTCCGCTGCCCGGGAGGGGCCCTGCCAGCTTGTGGGCCATGTCCGGCTCTCCCGCGTGGTCGGCCGTCCCCGCGACCTCTTCGTGGAGAGTGTGGTGGTGGCCCGGGTGCTGCGGGGCCAGGGCTACGGGCGGCAGCTGATGGAGGCCACCGAGCGGTGGGCCCGGGCCCGGGGCTTCGGCTGCCTGCACCTCACCACTCACGACAAGCAGCATTTCTATGCCCACCTGGGCTTTGTCCTGGGCGAGCCGGTGCAGAGCGTGGCCTTCCTCAGCCCCGCCATACCCGCCGAGGTGCTGCGCCTCTTCTCCGCCCCTCCTGGCACTGCCACCACCACCACCACCAGGCCAAGGGTGCCCTCCGCCCCCCCGCCTCCCCTCCCACCCCCAGCTGCCCCCCCGCCTCCCCCCCCACCGACCGTGATCTGGGCGAGGGGAGTCCTGGCCGAGAGCAGCGGGCAGAGCCTCCTGGAGACCCCCCACCGCGACGCCAAAGGGCTGCCCCTCTTCTGGATGAAGAAGGACATCTGAGGGGCCGGAGCCCCAAGCTGGTGATTAAAAGCGAGTGCGGGCAGGGGCTGCTTGCCCCGGTGCTGCCTGACTGCCTGCCATTCTTCGGGGCTGGCACCAGCTCCCCCAGCCTCCCTGCTTTGCCCTGGCCCCGTTGCCAGGGTGAGGTGGTCCCCACAGCCTGCCCTGTCTGGGCACGCTGGCTCCGCTCCTGCCTGGCCCCTGGCTCGCCTGGCCGGAGCCCTGGGACCACCAGCGCAGTAGGGAGCCGGGTCCACCCCAGTCTCGGGTTGGGACTGGTCCCAGGAGTGCTGCCCAGTCCCCCCAAGTGTCTCCTCCACCCAGGGGACTCACTGTGGGGCAGCTGGGGCTGATGGTACACCGTGTCTGCCAGTGTGGCTGCCRCTCTCCCCACTGAGCAGCCTGGGGAAACTGAGGCACACGATGGCTGGAGGGTCACCAGGGGGAGTAGGGCAGGGCAGCACGGGCTGCAGGGTCCCCTGCCTTGCACTGCGAGGAGAGCAGGCGGCCAGGTCCCCCCGAGGCAGCTGGCAGCAGCGAGGGCTGGAGGCACCACAGCAGGAGCAGGAAGGTCAGGGAGAGCAGCCGGGCCCGGCGCTGGGGGATTAGCACTGTCCTTGCTGCGTCACGCGGCCCCGGGCGGCTGGCTGGCACCAGGCAGGGGCACCTGGCCCCCTCCAGCCCTGCCTGGGCTGGGAGGGACAGAGCTGCCCCTTTGGCTCCACCACGCCTCTCGGGGGGCTCAGCCCCTCAGCCCGGCACCCAACTTGGCTCGGCCCTGTGTTGAAATGGGGAAGAGGGGGTTGCAGTGCCCCTGCTATGGGCAGTGCTAGGAGCCAGCAGGGAAACTGAGGCACCGGGGTTGGCGGCTTGCGGCGCCACACCAGCCATGCCGTGGCTGCGGTAGCGCAGGCAGGGACTCAGCACCAGGGCACAGCAGGCAGAGGTGCCCACTGGTGGCAGTGAGGCAGGACGTGTCTGAAACCCCCATGTTTGCTCAGTCCCATGGGATTTTGGGGTGGGCAGCACATGCCTGTGGGGCAGCCCGGCCCCCATAGCTGATCCCAGCACACCACACGCCAGGGCAGCAGCACCGGCACAGCCAGGGTGCCCGCTGCACCCGACCACCTCACCCTCGCTGCTCTCCTTTCCCTGCAGGGTGCCGGCCCCGCRGGCAGCCGGCAACACAGGATGGTGCCGGTGCTGGCGCTGTGGGCCTGCCTGGCGCTGGGCATGGCTGGTGGGGAGAGCCCGGCACCGGAGCCCCTGGTGGGCGGCCAGCCCTTCGCCGTGGTGTGGAACATCCCCACCAGCCGCTGCCAGCGCCGCTTTGGTGTGGGGCTGCCCCTCAGCAACTATGGCATCGTGGAGAACCAGGATAGCCGCTTCGCCGGCCAGAACATCACCATCTTCTACAAGAACAAGTTTGGGCTGTACCCCTACCTGTCACGGCAGGGCGTCCCCCACAACGGGGGCATCCCCCAGCGGGTCCCCCTAGGCGCCCACCTCGCCAGGGTGGCCGGGGACATCCGCCTCCTCCTGCGCCCTGCTTTCCATGGCCTAGCTGTGGTGGACTGGGAGGAGTGGAGGCCCCTCTGGGCCCAAAACTGGGGGGCCAAGCGGATCTACCGGGCAGCCTCGGAGCAGTGGGTGCAGGACCGGCACGGTCTCCTGCCGGCGCGGCGGCGGCTCCGGCTGGCCCGGCGGGAGTTTGAGCAGGCAGCACAGGCTCTGATGGAGGAGACGCTTCGGCTGGGCCGGACCCTGCGGCCAGGGGGGCTCTGGGGTTTCTACCGCTTCCCCGACTGCCTCAACAGCAACTGGGCCAAGGAGGCCAACTACACCGGGCAGTGTCAGCCAGCGGAGGTGCAGCGCAACAACCAGCTGGGCTGGCTCTGGGCCGCCTCAGCTGCCCTCTACCCCAGCATCTACCTGCCGCCGGCACTGCCGCCCGCCCTGCGCCACCGCTACGTGCACCACCGGCTGCGCGAGGCCCTGCGCGTGGCCGCCTTCGGGGCCGACGGCCTCCTGCCTGTGGTCGCCTCTGCCGCCGGCACTGCCGCCCGCCCTGCGCCACCGCTACGTGCACCACCGGCTGCGCGAGGCCCTGCGCGTGGCCGCCTTCGGGGCCGACGGCCTCCTGCCTGTGGTCGCCTACTCCCGCCTCTCCTTCCGCCGCTCACCCCGATTCCTGGAGCTGGTAAGCACCACAGGGCCAGGGCGGCAGGCATGCCGGGGGTCCCGCTGGGTGCCAGGACATGTCCCGTGCCCCCAGCCCAGTCACATCTCTCTCTCCCCGGCAGGCTGACCTGGTGGACACCATCGGGGAGAGCGCAGCACTGGGTGCAGCTGGACTCGTGCTCTGGGGAGACATGTCATACTCCCGCTCAGCTGTGAGTACAGCCCCTTGCCACACCGGTGCACTGGAGCCGGCACGTGGTGGGCAGCAGGAGGTGGCATGAGCATGGGACATACGGGACAGCCATATCCCCTGTGCCCACCAGGGAGGGGTGGCCGGAGGGACCCCAGTGCCAGGGCAAGTTCTCACTGGTGCTTCCCCCCGCCAGGAGAGCTGTGCCAGCCTGCGACACTACCTCGTGTCCACCCTGGGTCCCTATGTGGCCAACGTGATGGCAGCAGCCCAGGAGTGCAGCTACGGGCAGTGCCACGGGCACGGGCGCTGCGTGCGCCGGCAGCCCCACGACCTGGGCAGCCTCCTGCACCTTGGCCCTAGTGCCAGCCCACCGGCCTCTTTCCGCTGCCACTGCTATCATGGCTGGGCCGGCGAGGGCTGTGCCCGACGGGTCCACCCCAGCCCTGCCGCCTCCTGCCTGACACCCACCCACACTCATGGCCTCTATGGGCACAACGACCTCCCGCCCCCCAACACCTGCCTGCCGCGGGGCACATGGGGCTGGTGACCAGGGCCGGGGACCGCCACGGTCCCCCACCCCGGCAGCGCTGCTGCCCAGTGCTTCCTGTGGTCTCATTAACTTAAATAAATGCTCCTGGCRCAGCTGGCATGGTCCTTGTGGGCAAAGCTGGGGGGGGCTCCGTCATGCCCCCAGGCTGGGCACAATTGCCATTGCTGCCAGGAGGCAGCAGAGACCCCAGTTTGGCTCTGGCTGGGCCCACCTGTGCCTCAAGTTTCCCCATGCAGGCTCTGCCCTGCGGTCACCCCAATCCAGTGAGCTGGCAGCCCCTTCCCCCTGGGAAGGGGGCATGGGGCACTGCCACAGGCTGCTCTCCCTTTGCCACGCTGGCACCATGCTGCTGGCAGCCCTGACCACGCCGGGCCCCCCTCCCCATGGCTATTTTTATCTCCCCCCAACTGTGTTTCTCACTGTCCTATTTTAAGCGGCACAGTTGGCGCGCCGGGAACCCAGTGCCCCACTCCTGGGGGCCCCGCACTGCCTCGCTGCCTGCTCACGCTGCCTGGGCGCAGGGCACGGGGAGCCATGCCCAGGGAGGCTGGAGAAGGTAGGCTGGGGGCTGGTGAGGGCCCTGGCACCCCAGGGGGGACCGGGTGGCGGTGGGCCGTGGGGTTGGGATGGAGGCAGCAGCCAAACGCTGCCCTCTGCCACAGGGGCTGCGGGCAGAGATGCCTGCCCGGGGAAGAAGAGGGTCCTGGAGGGCTGTGGGCGCAGGGCAGCAGGGTTTGGGGAAGCGGCAGGCAGATGGCTGGCACAGCCCCTGGCACCAAACCTACACGCCTGGCTGTGCCCCCCAGCCAGGGGGGAGCGGATGCAGGGGTGATGGGGGTACTGCAGGTCAGCCGCCAGCCAAAGGCAGGGCCCCAGGGAGGGTCCAGGGGGGGACCCTGGGCACCAGCCGAGGCCCCCCAGCCCTGACACCTGCCAGCCCTGCCGGCGGCAGGCACCGCCCCGATGGCAGCGGCGCGGCGCCACGCTGCCCTGCAACACGCTGCTGACCCCGGGAGGGACTGGGATTGGGCACGGGGCCACCGTGCCCTGCTCCACCGTGGGCACCACGCCTGGGCCCTGCCCGCTGCTCAAAAACGCACAAATGCCCTGAAAAAAATCCTTTCTCTCTGCCCCAGCATAGGCACGGTTGCTTCCCAAGACAGTGCTGGAGCCATGCCTGCTCCCCAAAAGCCCCCTCACTCGCATGGGGGATGTGCCCACCTGGGCGGTGGGCACCAGGACCCCCTGGCACAGCACGCACCCCACAGCTCCGTCTGTGCACACCTAAGCAGCACACAAGCACGGTGCCCACTGGGAAAGCCAAGCTGTGCTGCGGGCTGGAGCTGCCACTGCCCTGCCCGCCAGCTCCCAGCTGGCCGGGGCGAGCCCCGGCCAGCCCCAGTGCCCGGGCTACCCGGGCTGGGGGGTTGGCAGATTCCTGCCCCACTAACAAGGCTCTAGGATCGTGGCCACGGGGCACCCGCTAACTGCTCCGATGACAGCACCGGGGCTGGGGAGGCACAGCCAGTGCTCACCCGCTCACAGCCACAGGGCTGTGCCAAGGGAACACTGGTGTTGGCTGACCGCCCCGGCACAGCACCGGGCTGGCGTCAAAGCTGGGGCCACCTCTGAGCTCTGAGAGGGGTCTGGTCCCCCCAGGGTTGCCCGGGCAGGCAGAGGCTGCGGGCAGGGCTCATGCTCACCCTCTGCCTCTGCTCCCAGCAGACAGCATGGGAAGGGCCGAGGGTGCTACGCCGGCAGAGCCTGGGGACCCCGACAGCAGCGAGCCTGGAGCCATCAGCCTGCGCCCCGTGGAGTCCATCAGCGACCTGCACTGGGCCTCAGGCGGGCAGAAGGGTGCCGAGGGTGAGAGCAGGGTGGGGGGAGCCTGTGCCAGCCCCGACCGTGCCGGCAGCTGGGCTCTGACCTCGTCTCCCCTGCCCGCAGGCAACGGCCCAGCTCCCTCCAGCAGCCTGCGCCGGCCCCCGCCTCATCCCGCGCCCCCCGGCCCCCCACCGCTCCTGCCCACCCTGCGCCCCATGCCTGCTGCCAGCCCCTGCCCCTGCCTCGGCCCTGGCCACCCCCTGCTCCTGGCCCTGCTGGGGCTCCTGGCACTGGCGAGCCTGGTCCTGGCCACACTGGCCATCTACCTGAGTGGTACGTGGCACCGGGCAGGGTGGGGGGGCTGCGGGAGGGCCAGGCCGCCCATCTCCAGCATGTCTCCGTCCTCTCCCCACAGTCCTGCAGAGCCAGTCGGTGCGGGCACTGGCCCAGTGGCTGGAGAGCCAGGAGGACGCCGTGCGCCAGCTGCGGGCAGCCAGCGGGCAGCTCTGGGCTCGCCTCAACGCCAGTGCTGAGCCCGGCGGGCACCGCTGAGCTGCTCCCAGCCCCGCCACAGGCACCGGGCCACCATAGGGAGGGGCACCGAAGGGCAGGAGCAGGGAGCGGGCAGCCCTACCTCCCCCATCCCACTCAGACCTGGCAGCATTGCTCCACGGGGCGCAGGGGGTGGCAGGGGCAATGCTGGCCCCCACCCCAGGCTGCAAGAGAAAGGGACAGGAATGCAAGGACTGGCACCCGCCCCGGTGACAGCCCTTCCTCTTCACACAGCAGAAGGCACCCTCCAATTAGCCTTTTAATTACCTCCCGTAATCAAAGTCTTAGAAAATCACCACCATAGATACATTCCCGGGGTAGCAGGCACTCCCAGCTGGCACGGCCCCATGCCCGCCCGGGCAGCGGCCCCCGAGGCTGCTCAGGCAGCACCAGGACTCGCCCACTGTGCCACCCCCCCCCCCAATTAATTTCCCACAAGAGGACTATTTCATATAAAGCATTTGGCTGGAAAAGGGCTCAGAGCAGGCAGCTGGCAGGGCTGGGCAGAGCCTGCCGCCCCGCGCCGCTCTGCCACCACCTCTGGGTGCCAGGCCAGCTTGCGGAGGCAGGGGCTGTGCCCAGCATGGCAGGGGGGAGCTGGGGGAGCGCTCCTGCCGCAGGCACAGACACCAGGGCCAGCTGCCCCACAGCCCTGCATAGCTCTGCCCTCCCACTCAGCCCTTCAGGCTGTGCCAGGCCACCCCAGTGCCCCCGTGGGACCGGGGAGGGGGGACACAAGCCCTACTTCCGAAAGGGGTTGCAGGAGCCCTGTGAGACCCCCTCCCGCTGTGCCACGCGGAGCCCCAGCCACAGAGCAGGCACATAGCAGCACGCTACCACCTCCCCCCCTGCTCTTCTTTTATCCTTCTTTTTTTTGGTTAAAAAAATAAAAGAGGGGGCAGCCCCCAGCGGGGCAGCTCCAGGCATTAAATACTCTGCTGTACATTAATAAAAGCCCAAGGGCAGGGGCACCTGCCCCTCACAGTGCTGGGTCTGCAGTCCAGGTGGGCCGGGGGCTCTGCCCCCCCTCCGCCCGTCACAGCACATCCGCCCGCTTGTCCCGCACCCGGCTCCGGGCTTTCGTGCGGGCTTTGAAGGCAGCCGAGTTGTAGAGGTGCTGGGAGGGGAGCGAAGGAGAGATGGGTTAGGGGGTGCCCCTCTGCTCACCCCCCACCGGTGCCCACCGTGCTCAGGGCTCCGCAGTTGCAGGCAGGCGCTCAGCTGGAGCCCATGGCGGCGCAGGAGGGGACTGTGGGCACAAATCTGGGTGGGGGCACCCACCTTCTCAAAGCGGGAGACCTTGCTGGCTTTCAGAGCAGCCGCATCCAGCACCAAGGGGGGCCCCAGGCCAAAGATCTCCCGTAGCAGCTCATTGTTCTGTGGAAGCAGGGACCTGTCAGCACCCGCCAGCGCCAGCCCAGCACCCCCTGGCGTGGCCACCCAGCCCCTACCTGAAGGTGGTGGCGGATGCCGGAGCCCAGCACCTCTTTGAAGGCCTGGTAGGTCCGCTGGCGTGCCCAGCTGTCCAGGTACATGCACTCCAGGCCAAATCGGATGGTCTCCTCCTGGTATTCCCCGCACTGAGTGGAGAGAGGGGCATCAGCAATAACCTGGGCACCAGCCCTGCACATCCCCCAGCTCTCAGCAGAGAGGGGAATCGCCAGGCATCTGGGCAGCAGCCACATGGCCACAGGCTCAGCAGGGAAGGGCACCGCCAGCCTCCAGTACCTCGATGAAGCGCAGGATGTCCCGGAAGATGGAGCGCTGTTTCCGTCGGTCCGTCTTGGCTCGGTACTTGTTGCTCTCGGTAGCCAGGACCTTGAGCTGGGCACGCAGAAACTCTGTATCTTGGTGGCACAAGTCCTCCTGCCAAAAAAACGGGGGTTTGGAGAGGACACGGCTCTGGGCACTGCCCACTGCCGCCATCGCCAGGTCAGGGCTGGGGGATCACCTGGGCACCTCCTGGTGACACCAGCCTGGTGCATCCCAATGCCATCAGTGCCAGCTCAGCTGGGGCACGGGCAGGGTCCCGGTGCCAGCAGCTCCCTGCCGCTCTGCTGCCCGCCCACCCGCTGCCACTGCAGTGCCCCACCATACCTCCACGTCCTGGGCCAGCTCGAAGACCAGCGCGATGGTTTCCCCAGCCAGGATGCGCAGCGCAACGCTGCTGCTGGATAGCAGTGGGGGCAGCTTCAGCCAGCGACTGGGGCAGGAAGGCAGGAGGGGAGTCAAGGGGGCCGGGTGCCACCCCAGGGGCTCCCCCCTCTGCAGCCAGCTGCCCCACACCAGCCCCCGCATCCCCCATGCCCCACTCACTTGTCCAAGACGCTCTTGATGTGGGAGGGGGGGCAGATGGTGAGGAGCAGGGACCATGACTGGAGCGCGCTGCAGTGCAGAGGGCCGTGTTGGGTGGGTGCCGAGCCCCCCTCGCCTGCACTGGCGGGGCTGAAGACGCCCTCCAAGCAGGACAGGCACGAGACCAGGTCCTGGAGGGGGGAAACCCACCCGTCAGGCCACAGCTGCCGGGAAGATGCCAAAGTGAAGCCACGCGCTGGGGACCCACCCTGCCCAGGATGGCCACCCTCCTCCACCAGGAGCTCCCCTCAGCAGGAGGGACTCCTCCACCCGGGACACCCCATCTCTGCGGGTGGGCTTCCCCCCACAGCTCAGCTCCACGCTGCTGGGGAAGGGGCATGGGCTGTCACTGATGTCCCTGTGCCCCTTCCCCGGCTCAGCTCCAAGCTGCCCTAGCACCATGGGCGGCAGGCGGGTGGCAYGGCAGCCCCTGGGGTGCCCTCCGGCAGGGGTACGGATGACACCCAGGCGCAGTTACCTCGACATCAGCAGCGGCAATGTAGCAACACATGCCCAGGGCAGTGGCACACTGGCAAGAGATGCAGGGAAAAGGCAGTCAGAGGAGGCAGCACCGGGCCAGATCCAGCGCCCAGCCAAAGGGAAGCAGGGTCAGGGTACCCCTGCTTTACCCCACTGCTCCCCGCAGCACCCAATCCTGCCGCCCTCCCATGACCACAGGGGTCCCTGAAGGCATCGCCTGGGCTCTCCCCACTGCCAAGGTGCCCCCCGTGCCCAGGAGGAAAGGGGCCGGGCCTTACGCTCTGCCGGGCGCTGGGGCTGGCGGCACTGTCTGTCAGGATGCTGACGAGCAGGGGCTTCAGACTGCGAAACACCTCTTCCCCCTCTGGGCCGGAGCCCATCTGGAGGCAGAGGAGGGTGAGCACGGTGCCCGCCAGCGCCTGTTCCTCCCCTTTACCTGCGGGCAGCACGAGAGACCTCCCTCAGACACTGGTCACTGGCCCTGCCACCCCCAGCCCTGGCGCCCGCCTGCGCCCAGACCTTTCTTGAGACACTTCTCCAGCGAGTCGGTGAGCGTGAGGCGACGCTCCAGCAGGAACTCAGAGAGGGTTTTGGAGGAGAAGGCCAGGCGCAGGCTCTGCAGTGCCACCTGCCGCGTCTTGGCACTGCAAGAGACCGTGGGAGGTCACAGGGTGGGGTGGCCCGGGACGGGGCATGTCCCTGCCCGTGGCTGGCAGCACCGGCAGGGACAGGCAGCGTGCCAGGCGTGCCCACGGGGAGTGACAGCCGCTCCTCACCTCTTGTCCAGGAGGTTGTCCATGTGCTCCTTCAGCCTGTCCTCTGCCTCCTCCTCCTGGCCTTGCTCGCCCGCCGCCTCACTCCCTGCCAGGGCAGCACCCACGTCACGGCGGTGCCCAGGCGCGAAGGCGGGGGGCCCACGGGTGGGGGACACAACAGCAGCACCGCCACCCACGGGGGGACACAAAGGGGGCAGCGCGGCAGCCCCCGGGGCTCACCTGCGCCCTCCTCGGCGGGGCTGGCCCCCTCGCTGGCGCTGCTGCAGTGGCTCAGCACCTCGCTGCCGGCCTCCTCCTCGCTGGCGGGCGAGCCCGCCCGGGCGCTGCCGGGGCCACCTGCGGGGGGGTTGGGGACAGGCCCCTGTCAGCCCGGCCCTGACCGCACGGGGGAGAGGCGGCGCGGGGCCTCTGAGGGCCACGGGGCCTGTGCGGGCCCCCGCGCCCCGCTGCCGGGAGGGGAGGGCAGGGCAGGGCAGGGCAGGGCGGCCCGGCCCGGCCCGGCCCGGCCCGGCCCGGCGGCCCCGTCGCCCC
>JAYKAV010003253.1:15562-28992 GCA_035582835.1 Phoebastria nigripes
CCCCACTCACGGCGCGCGGCTCGGCGGGAGCGCGGCATGGCCGGCGCGCGCGGACCCCGCGCCCCTCCCCGGGCGGGAGGCCCCGCCTCTGGCCCCGCCTACGGGTCCGCCCCCCGCCTCGCCGCGCGGCCCCCTGGGAGCGCCTGCCGCCATCTGCGCATGCGCGCCGCGGACCGGGCGCGCGCCGCCCGGGGGCACCGGGCCCTTCCTGCGGCCCCGGCCCCGTCGCTCTCCCTGCCCGTGTCCCTGCCCATGTCCCTTCTTCTGCCCCTGTCTGCGTCTCGTTAGGAAAATCTCGTTCCCTAACTATTGTACCAATTAGTCTTTATAGTATGAAATCGTATGAACTTTTTTAAGATACGTGTATCCACAGTTTACGTTGTATCCTGCACCGTTACGGCTCCGCAGGCACGGCTGCAGGACCCCAGCTCGATGGGGGGGGGGGGGAGGAGGAGGAGGAGGAGGAGGAGGAGAGCCCCACCATGAAGGATGAAGGCTAGCCCTGGACGCCCGAGATAAGGCAGCACCCCGGCCCCTCCAACGCCTCCCTGATTCCCTCCCGTCCCATGGCCTCACAGATGAGTACCTGTAGTGAGACCGACCCCAGGGACGCCGGGGCGAGGAAGGAAGGGTGACGATGCCACGCAATTGCAGCGGCTTTGCAAAGCAGGTTGGGGGGGGGGGAGTAGGGATTGGTCGAACCGTGCTGTACCCCAACGCTCGAAGGGTGTGTGAAACCACATTTGGGGTGCCTCGATTTGGCTGGGGCACCCCATGGGCGCGAATAAAGAATGACTCTTGTCATTCTCGCCTTGGCGTCCTGGCCTCGCTCCTCGGGCCGCACGGGCCAGGTGTGTGTGACACCTGTCCCTGCCCACAGCTCTGCCCCTGCCCGTACTCCTGTCCCTCCTGCTGGTCCTCTCCCTTCCCCTCTCCCTGCCCACATCCCTGTCCCTGTCCCTGTCCCTCCACCTGTCCCTGCCCCTGTCTGCACACCTGCCCATATCCCTGCTTCTGTCTTTTTCCCTGCTCCTGCCCCACTCCTGCTCCCGCCTGTATCTCTGCCTGTCCTTGTCCCTGCCCCTGCCTGTATCCCTGCCCAAATACCTGCTCCTGTCCCCATTTCTGCCCCTGCCCCTGTCGCTGTCCCTGCCCGTAACACTGCCCATATCCCTGTCCCTGTCTCTACCCCTGCCCCTGCCCATATCCCTGCCTGTATCCCTGCCCCTGCCTGTATTCCTGCCCCAGTCCCTGCCCCGTTGTCACCCGACACTAAGGGGACACCCGTCCCTGCTCCTGCCCATATCCCTGCCCTGGCCATGTCGCTGCTCCTGCCTGTATCCCTGCCCCTGTCCTGCTGCTTTCCCTGTGCCAGCACTGTCCCTGCTCCCATCTCTGCCACTTCCCCCGTCCCTCCCATCTCTGTCCCTGCCCTGTCCCTGCCTCTGCCCGCACCCTTATCCCTGTCCTGACCCCCACTGCACCCCACGCCCATCCCCATCCTCACGCATGTCCCTGCCCTGCTGCTGCCCCGTCCCCGCCCCCTCCCTGCCCCCATCCCTGCCCCCTCCTGCCTCCTCTCCCTACCCCCTGCCTGTCTCCTGCCCATGCCCTGACCCCCTGCCCCTTCCTGCTCCTGCCCCTACTCCCTGTCCCCTTCCTCTTCTTGTTCTCGCCTGCCCTGCTCCTGCCCGCGGCCCCTGCCCACCCTCCTGTCCCTGCCCGCCCCTGCCTGCAGTTTCCAGGCCCGAGTTTCCGTTTTTTGGCTCTTCCCAGTTGCCCGGGGTGACCCAGCGCAGGCGAGCGGGGCTGCCCGTGGGCACCCACCCCGCGGCACCCGGGCTGCCCATGGCACCCACGGCCCCGCGTGGGGGATGGGAGGGACCGTGAGGGGGGGCAGAGCCCCCGCGGGGGCCCTTCGCACTTTCGTTTCCAGTCGGCGGAGGCAGAAACCGAAACCGGCGCAGAAACAGAAACTCCCGTTTCCCAGCTCCGCCGCAGCCGGCGCTTAAGGCAGCGCGGGCAGCAGCGTCCTGCCCGTACCGCCCGCCGCCTCCCGCTGCCGGGGGGCACCAGGACCCCCCGTGATGCTGGCACCAGCCACGTCCCACTGCTGGGGGTGACACCAGGACCCCCCGTGATGCTGGCACCAGCCACGTCCCACTGCTGGGGGTGACACCAGGGCCCCCGGTGATGCTGGCACCAGCCACGTCCCATTGCCCGGGGTGACACCAGGGCACCTGGTGGCACTGGCACTGGTCATGTCCCATTGCTGGGGGTGACACCAGGACCCCCCGTGATGCTGGCACCAGCCACGTCCCACTGCTGGGGGTGACACCAGGGCCCCCGGTGATGCTGGCACCAGCCACGTCCCATTGCCCGGGGTGACACCAGGGCACCTGGTGGCACTGGCACTGGTCATGTCCCATTGCTGGGGGTGACACCAGGACCCCCAGTGATGCTGGCACCAGCCATGTTCCACTGCCGGGGGTGACACCGGGGCCTCCGGTGGCACTGGCACTGGCCATGTCCCACTGCCGGGGGTGACCACAGGACCCCTGGTGACACTGGCACCAGCTGCATCTCATTGCCTATAGTGATACCAGGGCCTCTGGTGACACCGGCACCAGCCGCGTCCCATTGCCTGGGGTGACACCAAGGCCTCCGGTGGCACTGACCACATCCCATAGTCTGTGGTGACACCAGGGCCTCTGGTGGCACTGGCACCGGCCACATCCCATTGCCTGTGGTGACACTGTGCCACCAGCACCAGCCATGTCCCAGCACTGGCTGCGCCCCAGCCYGGACACTTGAGCCCCCGGTGTGGGCACAGGCAGGTGCTGGTGCAGGCAGGCCCCCCCCCAGCCCCCAGGCAGGGCCCGGYGCAGGGTCCCCATGGTGGGACACTGCCTCCGGCCAGCTGGGCACCCAGGGGAGACCCTGTCCCACTGCAGACACCGCGGGCTACGAGGTCCTGCAGCACTCCAGACCCAGCCTGCAGGCAGCTGCCTGCGCTGCCGTCACTGCTGCCCCTCAGCTGGATGCTGGGGTGATGGCGGTGCCGCGCAGCCCCTCCTGCCCCCTCCCAGCCCCCACGGCGGTCGCACCGGGGACACCCGGGGGACCCCGTGGGCAGGAGCCCCCCGGGGAGCCGGGGCCGGGGGCTGGGGAGAGGCGAAGCCCAGGGGCCGGGGCCACCTTAACTCCCCGGCGGTGACGCCATCGGGGCGGTGGCCCGGGAAGATTTAAAAGCTGCTGCAGGCAAGAGCAGGCAGAGGGAGCGATCACATCTGGCAAGGATGGATGTGGGGCAGGTGGCATCCATGAACACGCTGAGTACGGTGACCGCCAACACGCTGGATGGCTGGATCGCGGCGACCCTGCAGCCCAGCACGGCTTTCTGCAGGCAGGTGAAGCAGACGGTGAAGAAGATCTGCGACTTCCTGAAGGAGGACTGCTTCGAGACCAACATCCGCGTCCACAAGACCGTTAAGGTGAGCGCTGCCCGGCTCAGGGGCCAGCCGGCACCCCTGCTGCCACCCTTCCCTCTGTCCTGCTGCTCCAGCTCCTGCCCTGCCTCAGTTTCCCCTGGCAGCTCCAGGAATGGTGACAGGCGATGCCTGTGCTGAGGGGCAGCGGTGCTGAGCGGGCAGGGTATCTCTCTACAGGGCGGCTCGGCAGGCAAGGGCACAGCCCTGCAGAACAACTCCGATGCTGATGTGGTGCTCTTCCTCAGCTGCTTCTCCAGCTACCAGGAGCAGAAGCGGGAGAGAAGGTATATCCTGGATTTGATCAAGATGAGGCTGCAAGCCTGCAGGCAGCGCCTGACATTCACCGTGACCATCAGTGAACCTCGGTACAAGGGTCCTGGTAATACGCCGCGCTCCCTCAGCCTTACCCTCTGCTCCACGGAGACCTTGGAGTCCATTGAGGTGGACATCCTGCCCGCCTACGATGCCTTGGGTAAGGGGTGTGAGCCGGCACGGGGCCGAGCTGGGGCATCAGCGCYGGGACAGCTCTCACCCTCCTTCTCACCCCACAGGGCAGGTGAGCCGGGATGCCCCACCAGATGCAGAGGTGTATGTGAGGCTCCTGAATGCCAGCAGTGACCCTGGGGAGTTCTCCCCCTGCTTCACCGAGCTGCAGAAGAAGTTTGTGAAGCGCTACCCCGCCAAGCTGAAGAACCTCCTGCGCCTGGTCAAGCACTGGTATAAGGAGGTGAGTGGCTGCCCAGCTTCCCCGGCACCCACTGGGCACCTGCCCCGGACAGCTCTCACCTCCATCCCCGTCTTCTTTCCAGTGGCTGAAGCCACGGCACCCCACCGCGGACCTGCCCCCCAAGTATGCCCTGGAGCTGCTGACCATCTACGCCTGGGAGCAGGGCACGGACTCCTGCGAGTCCTTTTGCATGGCCGAGGGCTTCCGTACGGTGCTGGAGCTGCTGTGCCAGCACCGGCAGATCTGCATTTACTGGGAGACGTACTACTCACTCCAGCACAGCCAGATTGGTGCCCACGTGAAGAGTCTGCTGTGCAGTCCCCGGTGAGGACCGTGCCTGGTGGGACCTGTGCCACCTTCCCCGTGGCGCTGCCCGGGGCTGATGGCAGCACCCATCCTTTGTGTTTGCAGCCCCATCATCCTAGACCCYGCCGACCCCACAGGGATCCTGGGCCAAGGCAAGAATTGGGACCTGGTGGCGCGGGAAGCTGCCTGCAGCCGTTCGCTGCCCTGCGTCAGTACCGCCCAGCCCTGGGATGTGCAGGTAAGGCTGCCTGCGCTTGCAGGCATCACGGCCCCCCGGCCCCTGCCGGCTTTGCCCACCCACTCTCCTGTCCCCACAGCCAGCCCGGCCCGTGACGATTGAGGTGAAGCGGCTGGTGGGCACCAGCCTGAGCAGGACCGTCAGCCCGGGCACCACCATCTGGCAGCTGAAGGAGACGATCAAGCAGGCGTGGGGCATCCCCTGGTACAGTCAGCGCCTGGTGCAGCAGGAGCCAAGCAGGAGCACTGTCATCCTGCAGAACGACGACACCCTGGCCACGTATGGCATCTTCTACAGTACCACGCTGGTGCTGCTGCAGACTGAGCCCCAGGCAATGGAGGTCTTTGTGAAGGACGACAAGAACCGGACCACCACCTACACAGTGCAGCCCACTGACACCGTCCTGCAGCTGAAGGAGCGGATCCACACCCGGCAGGGGCCTCCCGCCAGCCAGCAGCGCCTGACGTACGGCTCCAGGGAGCTGGAGGACCAGCACATGCTGGCGCACTACAACGTCCAGCCCAGGAGCACCATCTTCATGCTCCTGCGGCTCCGGGGGGGCGCAGGCCCCCAGCACCCCCAGTCCCCTGCCTGCTCGCCCTCCTGAGCATCGCCCCCAGTGCCAGCCCATGCCTCTGTACCCCCCCATCACACTGGAAATAAATGCCTTGATAGATCCTTGTGCTGCTCGCTGGGTTGGGGATGGTGGCAAGGGGTGGGGGTGGGTGGTCAAGGGGGGGACCCCACTGGGATGAAGGGGGACCTCAATGCCACCAGCTGCTGGGACAGCACAGGGACACATGGGTGCAGAGCAGCGGCGCTGCCCAAGCCTGGGGTGCCCAGTGGGGGTCAGGGGTGCCAGGCCAGTGCCAGCTGGACCTCAGGAAAAAACAGCTCCATTCTCTGCCTCCCCACTGCCTGCTCCTGCCTGCAGCAGCTTTTAAACCTTCCCGGGCCACCACCCCGATCACCACCAGGCAGTTAAGTTGGCCCCGGCCCCRGGGCTTCACCTCTCCCCGGCCCCGGCTCCCCGCGGGGCTCCTGCCCAGGGTCTCCCCTGGGTGCCCAGCTGGCCAGAAGCAGCGTCCCCCCACGGGGACCCTGTGCCAGGCCCTGCCCGGGGACTGGGGGTGCCCTGCCTGCACCAGCGCCTGCCTGTGCCCATGCCAGGGGCTCAAGTGTCCGGGCTGGGGCACAGCCAGCGCTGGGACATGGCTGGTGCTGGTGTCGCCAGGGGGGGCCTGACGTCACCCCAGGCAATGGGACATGGCTGGTGCCAGTGTCACCAGGGGCCCTGGTGCCACCGCAGGCGGTGGGAGGCAGCAGACCCCGAGGTCACTTCCCGTCACTGCCTTAAGCGCTGGGCTGGCGGCGCTGGGGAAACACCAAGTCAAGTTTCAGTTTTCATCTTCCAGAAACGAAAGTGTGGAGGGGACCTCCTCGGCCTCGGCGATGTCCCTGCGGGACTTGGCCCCCCCAGCCCCCGGGGGCTGCCAAGCACCCCCACCCTCTTGGCTCAGGGTGCCAGCGGGGCCCCCCACCGTAGGGCACCAGCCTGCCCACCCCGAGTGCTCCCTGGGGCTCTGGGGCAGATGCGGGACCCTGGGCTGAATCCTCTGCTTTATTGCGCTCAATTAGTACAAGCCCCCCAGGGCCGCTGCTCTGCACCCAGGGTGCTGGGCACCACCTCTGTGCCCCCCACATCTCCCCCCCGGGCACCCCTCCTCCTGCCGGGCCCCCCGATTCCCGCCAGCACCTGTCCTGCCCCTCCGGGGTCCCGCTCCCACCCGCAGCCCCCCAGGACCCAAGGGTGGCCCTGCTGCCCCGTCCCCCCACGGTGCCATGCCCGGGGGGGCACAGCCTGGCCCCGCTGCCCCCCCGCTGGGGCAGGTTTACATTCATCCGTAACAGTCGTTAATAAATATTTCGGTGACTCTGCAGTGCCGGCAGCCGGCTGGGCCCTCCCACTGGTGCTGGAGCCAGCGGCAT
Source organism: Phoebastria nigripes (assembly GCA_035582835.1). NCBI lineage: Eukaryota > Metazoa > Chordata > Aves > Procellariiformes > Diomedeidae > Phoebastria > Phoebastria nigripes. The sequence goes on from JAYKAV010003253.1 coordinate 22,314, forward strand.
GGGCGGCCGGCGGCCCCTCGGGGAGGGGCGATCAGCCCGGCTGCCCTCCTCGCCCCAGAGCTGCAGCCCCCCACCACTGCCCGTGCCCAGCTCCGGTGCTGCCGGTGGGGTGGCTGAGGCCGGCGGGGGTCTTTGCCCCTGCCTGCGGCCCCGCTCCTAGGCAGAGCCCGGCACCCGGGGCCGGCCCCGGGGTCACCAGGGGGATGTGCTGCGGGGGCCCCGCTCGGCCCGTGGCCCCTCGTGGGTGCGCCGGCGGCGGGCTTTGCGCGGCTCGTCGCCCTGCCCGCGGCCGGGGGGTCCGGCATAGGCGCGGGGGGGTGGCGGGGGTCTCCCCCGGCTCCAGAGCCGCTGGCAGACCCTGTCTGCAGCCCCCAGTGGCGGGCGCTCCACCAGCTGAAGGAAGTCCTGGTACCAGACCTTGCGGCCGGGGGGTCCAGCAGCAAGCTGGGGGTCACCGATGGGGGCCATGCCCGCCGCCTGCCGGGTGCCAATCACCTCCAGGGAGAGCCGCAGCAGGGGCTGGGTGAAGCCGTGCTCGGTGGCGTGGCAGAGGTAGAGGCCGGCGTCGGTGCGCTGCACGCTGCGCAGCAGGATGCCCCGCTCCGTCCGCACCACCCGCTCGTCCACCTGCACCTGTGGCACCCACAGGGAAGGGCGGTCAGCTCGGCACGGCACGGCCCCACTGGCGGCACCCAGCTGGGGAGAGCCTACCTCTCGCTGGGGGTCATCCGGGGTGCGCTGGTAGGTCCAGAGGATGCGGGCTTGCAAGGATTTGGGGACACACTCCAGGAAGGCGGTGCTGCCCTCCACCCCATAGAGCTGCTTCTGGGGCACACTGCCCCGCCGGGGGTCTGGGGGGACACGGCCCGGCCGTCAGCCCCCCGCCCCGGCAGGGCTGACCCCCCCCCGGCCAGGTCCCGGCTTACCTTCAGAGCAGAGCACGTTGGGGTCACCGTTGCGGACGTCCTGCCGGCGGAAACGTCTGCGTGAAGGTGGCAGAGGAGTGAGGGCTGCAGCRGCATGACCTGCGCCCCTCACCGTGGCCTCGGGGCAGGCTGGCCACCCCAGCGCCGCGCCCTGGCACATCACCTACCTCTTGGTGTTGGGCACGTAGCGGGTGCAGGCGGTGCCATCCCAGGCACAGTACGGGTCCCGGGCCAGGCAGCACTCGGCGCAGGCTTTGCCGTAGGCACCACAGCGGTGCAGGGGCAGCTGGGCCAGCGCCGTGGCCGAGCCAGCGTAGAGCTGTTGCTGGGAGGGGGGGGCGGAGAGCGGAGCTGAGCACCCCGGCACCGCGGCACGGGGCCGGGCAGAGCCACGGGGACCCACCCGGGGTCCCCCCTTACCCGCTTGGAGGAGAGCTGCAGGCTGGTGATGGGGGAGGCGTCCTGTGGGCAGAGYGCAGGCAGGAGTTAGGGCGTGCAGGGGGACCCAGGCGTCTGGGCTGCTGGCTCCCACATCCCAGCAGCTGGAGTGTCCCGGCACGATCTGGAGCGTGGGCAGCGCAAGGGGGTGCCGGGGGGGGGTCCGACTGGGGGGGGCACGGAGCCCCCCCTCCTCACCTGGAAGACCTGCAGCTCCTCCAGCAGCAGCGGCTCCATGCGGTGCCAGCTCTCCTTGGGCACCGAGACCACCTTCAGCACCGTGCCCATATCTGCGGGTAAGGAGGGGTGAGGCCGGGGGTCCCAGCCCCGGCATCCCCCAGCTCTCCCCCCCTGCCCCAGCCCCAGGGTCACCACATGCCTGTGCCAATGAAGAGGACGTCGTAGTGGCCATCAGCGGCGGTGACGCGGTCCACAGCGATGCGGGTGAAGGTGTAGGGCACGGCAGCTTGTAGGAAGAGGGGGCGCTGGCCATGGGGCAGCACCGGGTTGTACATCAGCGGGTGGTGCCGGGCAAACTGGATCACCTCATCCGGGAAGTCCTTGGTGGAGCCAAAGGTGCCGAAGGTTTTGCTGGGGCACTGCGGGGAGGCGGCGCTGGCTGAGTGGGGTCTCGCTCCCCATGGCCCCCACCCCGGGTACCAGCATCCCACTGGCAGCACCAGCCGGGACGCCCCTGTGCCACGTACCATGCCCGGGCGGGGGTACGGCACGCGGCCCTGGTACGACACCCACTGGTAGTTGGGACCCTCCTTGTGCGCAAAGGGGCCCAGGAAAGCCCGGCGGATGTCGGCCATGGTGTAGACGCAGACAGCTGAGCCCTGGAAAACAGAGCTGGCGGGAGAGAGAGGGGGCGATGTGAGGGGCGAGGGGGGCACTGCCGGGCATGGGGGAGGTGGTGGGGAGGGGGCTCGACCTGGAGGTGGAGAAGACAGCATAGACCAGGGGGTTGCGCTTGTCCCTCGTCTGCAGCAGGAAGACATCCCCTGCAAGCCAGGAGGGCGTCAGCACCGCCCCAATGTGCCAGGGCCACCCGTGGACACCCTGGGGGGGCACCCCCACCCCCCCACTCACGGAGCTCATCGAAGTCGGTGTCCGCCCCGTCGGGTCCCGGCACGGCACAGACGAGCCGAGCCTTCAGGAAGGTCGTCCACTTGTTCACCAGGCTGCGCTGCCCGCCCACGTCGTTCTGCCGGGAGAGGGAGGGTACCACCGTCAGCAGCGGTGGGTGGCACCCACGGACACCCCCGGCCCCCAGCCCACCCACGCGCGGATGCTCTCACCCGGCAGATCTGGCCGATGCGGGCAAGGCTGGTCTTGCCCAGCCCCTGCTGCCGCTCCACCGCCGTCTCGCGGAAGAAGAAGTAGATCTTGTCGTCATCGGGGTCCTCGCTCTCCGGCACCCAAAAAACGGCCACAAACTTGGGCTCTGGGGGCAGAAGGGTGCTGCCTCCAGTGCCCCCGCTAGCTCTGCTCCCCGGGGACCCTGGGGCACCTGCCGGGGTCACAGGAGGGTGTAGACCTCCCCCTGCCCAGCTGCAGGGCAGAGGCAGAGTGAGAGTGGGACCCCACCAGGCACCGGGGGTCTGCAGGGAGCATGGGGACCCCCCAAATCACCCTCCTCAGGCAGCGGAGGACAGGGTGCGGCCGAGCCTGGAGGACTCGTTGCCCCAATGCCTCCAGGGAGCAGCAATGCCGCACCAGGGTGCCGGCAGCCCCGTCGCCCTCCCACTCCCCGGCACTGACCATTGAGCCAACGGGAGTCGTGCTGCTCGGTGCGGATGGAGGGACGCCGGCCCAGGCTGCGGAAGATGGTAAAGTCACGGCCCATCAGATCGGTGGCCACCCCGGAGTAGAGCTCCTCGCCTGGCAGGCACCGAGGGAAGCGTTACGGGGGACCCCCCGGCACCCCATTGCCACACTGCCCCCCAGCGCCGGGCTCGGCTCTCCCTTACCCACGAGGACGGAGGCAGCCGCGTGCCGGGGGTCATACGGGCTCTTCCCCTTGCCGTCCTCGGCACGCCGGGGGTCCAGCTTGAAGACGGGCTCCTGGAGGGGGGTAAGGACGTGAGGCAGGCGGGTGGTGGCAGCTGGGGGCCATGGCAGTGCTGGGGGGGGCTCACCTCTGCGTGCTGGCCGGCCTCCACGAAGGCGCAGACGGGGTGGAAGGCGCCGGTGCCACAGGCGTACAGGTGGGTCCGGTTGTAGGGGTGCAGGATCTTCACGAAGTTCATGCACTCGGCCTGGGGGTGGAGGACATGGGGAGGTGGCGCTGGGGCAGGCCCCCGGCACCCCCCAGCACCTCCTGGCAACCCCCGGCACTCACAGTGATGTCCTTGCCAGCCCAGTTGCACTCCTCCCTCCACTCCACCGGCGCCGGCCAGTAGATCTGCGGGGGGAGAGGGGGACACTCACAGCCCCGGGGTGCGCCTGGGGCCACCCAGCCGGCGTGTGTGTCCCCCGCCGTTACCTTCCTGTCCCGCTGGCTGATGTTGTCCAGGGCCAGGGAGAGGAGGTGGTTCTGGGCGCCGGCGAAGAGGCGGCCGCGCTCCTCGTCCAGCAGCAGGGCCTCGTAGCAGCATGAGCGCTCCAGCGTGAAGAGGCGCAGCCCGTGGCGAGCCCGCAGCTCTGCCGGGACCCGCCGGTACTGCTCAGCCCAGCCCCGCTGCGGCACCCACAGCTCCCTGGCACGCTCCCCTGCCCCGGACACACGCCCCGGGGGGACCTGGGTCTGGCCATGGCCCCCCTGCTGTGCCACCCCCTCCCCCAAACCTGTCCCACTGGCTTGACCAGGTTCACCAATGCCGTGCTGGTCCAGCACCCATCCACACACCAGCCTGACACCCATCCCTGCACTGCCCAGGACCCATCCCCACACCACCCAGCACCCATCCCTGTGTCAGCCCGGCACCCATCCCTACACCACCCAGCACCCAACCCTGTGCTGGCCCGGCACCCATCCCTGCACCGCCCACCCTGGTGGCAGGCGGCGGGGGGAAGGGGCCATTCCCTGCCCCACAGAGCTAATCCCACCGCGGCGGGAACAAACAGCCCTTTGTCAGGCTGGGAGGAGAGCGCTCGCCAGGACCCGCCGCCGGACAAAGCCCCCTGCGCCACGCCGGAGCCCGCCAGGTGGCCAGCTGGGACACGGCACCAGCTCCCCRGCCAGCATGGCGTCCCCGCCAGGCACGGCACAGCCGGGACTGGGGAGTGCCGCCACGGTGCACCACAGGGGGACAGGCACCTGAGCTGGCACCTACCGGGGGCCGAGAGCAAAGGCCCAAGTGCAGGCACAGCCCCGAGGGCAGGCAGGTGGCCCTGGGGGGGCTGGCATCAGGTGAGGAATCCAGCAGCCCATGCCAATGCCTGGCAGCCCACGGGGAGGGCAGCGCCGGTGCCGGTGAGGTGGCAGTGCGAGGGTTTCGCACCCCTCCTGCCATCCTGCTCCCCACCCCCCCAGGATGYTCCTGTCCCCCAGGACGGTGCTGGGTGCTGACACAGCACCGGTGCACCCATGCCCAACCCTGCGTCCCCCCACCCTGCCCGTGTCCCATGCTCACCAGGGAAGGCCAGCTTGAGGCGGGGGGTGGCAGCGGGTGGGGGGCGGCCGGCGGCAGCAGCGGCAGGGCCACACAGCAGGAGCAGGAGCAGGAGCAGCGTGCAGCTCATGGCCAGGGCCTGGCTGGCGGCCCCGTGGCTGGGGCAGAGAAGCGAGACCTCAGCTCGGGTTACAGCCCCCTCCCCGCAGCCCCCAGACCACGATCCCTCCCTGGTGCTGCTGATGGGATCTGGAGAGCCCTGAGCATCGGCATAGGGCAATCCCAGGACGGCACGAGGGGACCCCCCCCACTGGGCTTGACCCAGTGACTGTGGGGGGACATGGGCCGGCCGCATCCCTCCCCAGTTTTTAAGCCCCCGTTAATGCGATCCCAAACCAAATGGGCTCTGGGAGCAGCCCTCCCACTCCTRCCTGAGGGGAAACTGAGGCAGCCCGGCTGAGCAGCACCCAGCCCTCCCCATGCCTGCCCCAGCCCTGCCGGCAGGAGGGCACTGGGCTCTGCCCGTTCCTGCCTGCCAGCACAGAGCTGTCCTGCGGGGATGGGGCGAGCACCGGGGTGTCCAGCGGGGTGGACAGGGCACCCCGGACAGACAGCAGGCTCCTGAGCACCAGGCAAGCTGGCCATGGTGGGAGTCATGGGGTCCCATGCCTCAGTTTCCCCTACAGCTACAGCCCCTGACATTTGGCCCCTGGCCCCCCCCTGCGAACAGGAGCTGGGTTTGGGGGGGCTCTGGCCAAGCAGGTGCCCACATCCCCCTGAGGGGCCTACACCGGCGTGCCCCCCACGGGGTAGGGGAAGAGCTCCTCTGTCTCTGGCACCGGCATGCTCTCCCTGGGGAGCGGGAGGCAATGGTTATCGCGAGCATCGTGCCAAGACACAGATCCCCGCCTCGCCTGCCGGCCACACCGCGGCAGCCCCGGGCAGCTGCAGGCAGCCAGGACATGCCAGCCGGCACCTCCCCGTGCTGCGTGCGAAGCACAAGCCCGGCCATGCTGGTCATTGGCCCCTGGCGCAGCCAACAGGTTTCACCCATGCCACAGCCACCAGGGCCTCACTGGGACACCGGTGACGACCGAAGCCCCACCACAGCACCGGGGCTCAGTGCAACTGCCCCAGGTTCTGCCGTCCYGCTCAGGCACGGCGTAAGCCAGGCCGTGGTGGGTGCTGGGCCAGGGGGGCACGCATGCGTGGCAGTGCCCGGCACAGATCTGGGCATGTCTGCCTGCTGCCCGGCACGGCCGGCCGGGGCTTGCCCTGGGCTCCTGTGGGCAGGGGCAGCCCCCTCCCGGGCTGGCAGGGTGGGGAGCAGGTCCCGGGCAGGCAGCGGGCAGCAGGCAGCGGGCAGCAGGCAGCGGGCAGGGCCCCGGCCGGGCGCAGTGCCGCGGGGCTGGGCTGCCCGCCGGCCTGGCGCGAGGGCGGCAGGCGCTAATTGCATTTCCAGAGGCGCCGGGACGAGGCGGGGGGACCCGCCGGGCTCTGCCAGCCCCCCCCCCCGGCTGCTGGCGAGCGAGGGCCGTGGCAGGGGCACTGGGCGTCCTCCCGCCCGCCCGGCACCTGCCGGCGCCCGCCGAGGGGCCAGGGCAGACCCCCGGGCACGGACCCCCCCCACGCCGGCTGCCCCCGCCTGATACTGGCACAGGGGTCTGGTTGCGGGGGGGGGAGGGCGGGCAGCAGCGGCAGCACCGGAGACCCCCGGTGCCAGCACTGGCAGATCCAGCCCCTGAGACCCCCGGTGCC
>JAYKAV010003253.1:36901-61105 GCA_035582835.1 Phoebastria nigripes
GTGGCGGCGGCCGGGGCGGGCGGGGCCCACAGCGGCGGGGCGGGGACTGAGCTGGACGTGGGGCCGCCGGAGCGCGGTGTGAGGGAGGCTGGCCCTGGTGTGGGGCAGCCTGGCAATGGCGCGAAGCAGCCTGATGTGGGGCGGGCTGGGCCTGGCGTGGGGCAGCCCGGTACTGCTGTGGGGCTGGCGCGGACACTCTGGTGCCAGGGCTCCTGCCCCTCTCCCAGCCGTGACCGAGGTGGCGGGGCAGGGCCATCACTGCCGTCTGGCAGTGGGGCCGGGGTGGGTGAGGGGCGCGGACAGGCTCCCCCTGCCCACACCGTCACGGGATGGCGGTGTCCCTGCGTGGGCAGAGTGCGGGGTCACCAGCGCCGTGCCAGGTACTTCAGCCGGCAGGAACCGGGAGCGGCTGGCCCCGCAGCGGGGGAGGCAGCGCTGGCCGGTCGTGGCCACGGCACCGTGCTCACCTTGCCGGCGGCAGGGTGGGGAGCGGGCAGTGCTCTTGGCAGAGCCGGAAGAGCTCAAGCAGCCACCTGTGCCCTGGCACCCACATCCCATCCTTCCCAAGGACCAGTTGGAGCTGCAGTGCCAGGAGGGTGGCTGGAAGCCCGTGTCCCCGTCCCCATCCCCACCCCGGCCGCAGTGCCACCGTGAGCACTGCTGCTGGTGGCGGTGTCCCCCACACCCATCCCGGCCATCTTGGCCGTGCTTCCTGCAGCCAGCCGAGCCCGGTGCTGGTGACGGGTGGGACCTGCTGCCTGCAGGCAGGGCGGGGGTCCTGGGGGTGCCGCGGAGCAGGTGGGGGGGAGCTTTGGGTGGCGTGGGGTGCGCTGGGGGGAAATGGGACTGGAGCCGGCCTCTGGCGTGTCCCCAGCCTCCAGTGGGAGCGGGGTGCCCCTCCAACGGGGGAGCTCCGGGAAGGGGGCCRGGGGGGGAATTTCCGTGAAGCACCGTGCTCTGCCGAGGGGGAAGGGTTTCAGGGAATCAGGCTGYGGTGGGAGCACGTGGGGCGGCTGGGCAGGGCGGGGGCATGTGCCCCTGGCGCACGCTGGCTGCCCGCCGCCAACCGGCTGGCCCCGGCTGGCCCGCAGCTCCCGGGGACTGGCCCAGCCCCATGGCAAACAGCGCTGAACTGGGTGAGCTGACCCTTGGACTGGGCAAGGAGGGACTGCCCCACACCCGGGGCTAGCGGTCGCAGGGCTGCCCCGGCTGTGCCTCGGCACTTTCCCCGCTGCACTTGCCACCCCAGCACAGCCCCTCCGCCAGCACAGTAGGCACTGCTGCCGGCTCCCGCTCCCTACTCCAGGCTCAGCCCCTGCAGCCCCCGGGCTCCTTCCCAGCTGTGGGGCAGGTGGGTTGGTACCGTTAACCACCCCGGCATTGCYGGGCAGGGTGGTGCCACCAGCTCTGTTCGGTGGTGGGGGTCTGGGGGACAGGAGTGGCGGGGGGTGCCGTGTGCCTGGCCGTGTGCCGGCGGTGGTGGGGGCGGGCTGGGGCTGTTTTCTCTCTGTTTGCTCGGCCGTGGGGACGGCCAGCCATGCGGATCAAGGCCGGCGTCCCCCGGGCAGCCAATTGTCATCCAGCTTGGAGGGGAGGGAGAGGGGCAGCTGCCCCAGGACTTTCCCAACCGTGGAGGGGGCCACCATGCCAACGCTGCCCGGCCTGAAATGGTGCCAGGCTCAGCCCACCCAAGTGCAAGGCTGGGAGATGCCGGCAGGGACCCCAGCACCCAGTGCTCCCCGGCTGCCCCCTGGTTGGGGCGGCCGCCCCCTGCGTCCCACTGCTGCAGGAGCTCGGGAACCCCGGTGCTGGGGGACATGGCAGCCTCCGTCCTGAGCGCCGGCATGTCCTTTTGTGCTTCTCCTGCTGAATCCTTTTCCCTGGCGGGCCATGAAAGGGCCTTTATCCCCTTTCCTCCTCGTGGCCGGATCACACCCGGCAGGACCCTGTGCTGCCGCCTGGCCCCGGGACCGCCAGTCACCCTGGTGAGGGTGGGGGCCCAGCACGGCCCTGCCAGTGCCTCCCGCGGGGAGCTGGAGCAGACCGCAGCTTCACAGGGGCTGCAGGAGCCGTATCTGCTCCTGGGCCAGCTCCGGGCCGACCGCCGCCCCCCGGGGAGAGGAGGGACACGGCTGTGGCCACGTCTCTGTTTTTGGCCCAGTTATTTATATCTTTTAAACAAGGATGCTACAGTCATCTGGGCTGAAAGGCGTCCCCGGTCCCCCCCTGCTTCCCGGTCCCCAGCTCCCCAGCCATCTGCCGCCCCGCCGCCCAGGCCCTGGGCAGCGCGCCCACCCCCCCCCCAGGGCTCCCCCAGCCAGCTCCGCACTCGTGACAGCTTACTGGGGAGCTCAGGTTTGAATGGGAGACCCCCCTGCCCGGGTGCTGCGGACCCCCCAGTGCTGCCCCACATTTCCTTCCACTGCCCCAAGCCGGGGCCCTGCTCCTGCTCTGCTAACATCAGCTGCCGGCCCCGGCTGCAGCTACGCCCTGGACCTGGCGTCCCAGGGGGGTTTGGCTGGGGGTCTGGCCCTGCACCTGGCCCAGGCAGGTTTTGGGCTGTAGGGCAGCCCAGCCTGGCTGTCCTATGCTGCCAGCATCGCCTTTTGCCTCCTCGGAGGCTCTGGGAGCTGCCTGGGCAGCCTCCCCGTCCCCAGGGAGCCTGGCTGGCTGCAGCGCAGGATGCCGAGCTCCCTGTGGGATGGAGGACCCCGGGGCTTGGGGAGCTGATGGAGGGCAGCTCACGGCCCAGACAGCCTCAGGCTCTGTGCACGTGGGAGTGTCCCTTGCGGGCTGGCAGGTCCCCCGGGTCTCCCTGTGAGCAGGGGTCCCCCAGCAGAGTGGGGCCCTGGCACCCTCCTGAGGGATAGCTGCCGGAGCATCCCTCAAGCGGCTGGTACCCAGCACCTCTTTGCCCGCTCGAGGGAAAACGCTGCCAGCCCCATGCCCGGCTTTCCAGTGGGATGTGGGGAGCAATGCAGCCCAGCAACTGGGGACAGTGGGGAAATGGGCCAAGACCCAGAGAAGCTGCCCCGGAGCGGGGCACTGGACGCTGGACATTTCGAGAGCATCACGGCCACTTGGGCTCGTTTGGCTTTAAAGGCATTTAAGTTGCATTTAAAGGCATTAAAGTCCTTGCTAAGTCCTTGCTTAATTGCCTTAAAGGCATTTAAGCCCTTGCTGCGGGACGGCAAGCCCACGGGAGCAAAGCCCCCGGCCCTGGTGGGGCTGTGGGTGCTTCCAGCAGGGACAGCTGGGACACGGCTGCCCTGCCTGGGTGGCAGAGATGAGCGGGCTGCTGCCAGCACCTCTGGAGGTGACAGAGGGGATGGTCCCCCTATGCCAAGAGGAACAGTTTGTCCCCATCTCTTAGGGCTCAGGGCATCCTCCCGCCCTCAAGTGCTTCCAAGCGGACTTGGTGCTTGATGGCTGGAAGCTGGAGGAGTCTGTATGGGACCAGCGTCCTGGCGGCAGCTGCGGGAGCTGGGGGGCCCCGGGGCACCCCTCCAAACCCCGCAGTGCTCCGGGGAGAAGTGGCGGGGTTACACTGGGGCTCGTCCTCGGGTCCTTGGTTCCCAGTGCCACACTTGGCAGGGAAGCGATTGAGCGCAGAGATAACCCACCCTTCAGGTCTGCTGAGCAGCACTTTGCTTCTGGCTTTTGTAAAGTTAATTGGTTTCGAGGTTCCAGGAACAAACGAAGGAGAAAAACCCACTCTCCTGACGTGCGGGATCATTGAATGCTCTCTGGCGAGTTATAATTGCAAATCATGTTTTGAAATCGCATTAACCAATTAGTCCGTGTTGTTGTTGTGCCCTGCCACGTGACAGCATGTGCCGCGAGGGAGCCGGCGGTCAAGGGCGAGGGAGGGGGCTACGAGCTGCCCCCCGCTGCTGCCGGCTCTGGGTCCAGGTGCCACGCTGCCAGCATCAGGGGGCTTTTCCAGAGGGGGTGGCTGGGGGGAGGAAGGGTCCTGCCCTGGGCACGGCCTCGGGCAGGTGTCCCCCTGGGGTCCCCCCATCCCGCACTGCCGGCCGCAGGCATGCCTCTCCTCCTGCCACCGGTGTTCCCGGACCCTTTCCTGCCTCACTTGCTCCCTGGTGATGGGGTCGGGGGGCAGCGGGGGTCTCAGAGCCCCCGCTGGGTGCTGGGGCTGTGCCTGCGGGATGGCCGGTGCCGGGGACCAGGGGCACCCACTGGCATGTTCCGGTAAGGACAAGCGCCGGGAAGCTTCTTGCTCGAGAAGCCGGGGTGGCAGCGTGTGGGGGAACACCGCTTTGGATGCAGATCTAACCGTTATCTCTGCCACATCTTCCTGCCATCTCCCATCTTGGCCCTGGGAACAGCGGGCAGTGGCAGGCAGCGGCAGGCAGCAGGTGCAGAGGCTGGGTGAGGAAACCAAGCGTGACAAGGAGAGCATGCCCCAGCCATGCACGGCACCCGCTCCTTCGTGGCTGGGTCCTGGCCGGCCTCGTCCTGTGCCAGGATGCTCTCGAGGCTGAGGGGTTTTATGGGCTCACTTTAACCTGCTTGATCTCCAAGCATGGCCAAAGAATGAAAAATAGGGAGGGTTTTGGCTGGGGGGCTTGGAGAGAGGGCAAACCGCACAGGGGTGGGCTGCAGGCAAGGGCTGCCGGCATGGCACTGCTGGCGCGGCGCTCAGCTCCCCGCCACCAGCGAGGCAGAATGCTGCCGGCGGGACGCGCCGTGCCGTGCCGCATTCCCCCAAAGGCTCCTCACATCCGGGAATCCGGCGTCAAACTTTCCAGCTGGCCAGAGAAAACCACACGGCTGCAGTTTCTCAATCTGCTGGAGCTCAGGCACAGGCCTGACACCCCCAGAGCCAGCAGCGAAACTGCCTGGGGCTGTGCCAGGGAAGCATCATCGGCTGGGGAGTTCGGGGGCCGAGAGGAGGGTCTTAGCCCATCCCTCTCCTGGGCAGCCCCCGGCTGTGGCGAGGGGATGGGTCCCCGTGTCAGCTCCTCCCTGCATGGCTGGAGCCACCACATGCCAGCTGCGGGGTGCGGGGACCTTCTGGGTCAGGCTCTGGGAGGTTTGGGGACATCTTTGCTCCCTTTCCCTCCTCTCCTTCTCACTGCTTTGATTTTCCACAAAGCTTCAGCTGGGCACAGTGGGGACGGTGTGGCCATCTCCTCTGCCCAGCTGACACAGAGGAGGTGATGGAGAGGGGTGTCACACACTGGAGGACAAGAGAGGGAACGATAAAAAGGGAGCATGGCTTCATTTGTGCCAACAGGAAAAGGCAAAGGGCAGCATTTGGAGGCTGGGAAGGAGTGGGCAGGCTCTGAGTCGCTGCCCGCACCCCGGCCCCCCAGCATGCCCACCCCACCAGTGGGCGCTGCACCAGTGTGCCATGGGCCGTGCTGCCTGTCCCTGTCCCCAGCTGCCTGCGCCGTGTTTGCTTACAGGGCGGCAGCTCTCAGCCTCCTTTTACAACTCCCGGCGAGGCGCGTTGCTACCCGTCCCCAGGGACGTCTTCACACTGGTGCCACATGGCTGCCACCCGCCTTTGCCTGGGCAGGGGAAGGGTTAAGCGGATGGCTTGAGCCCAGCCATGCCCATAGCTCTGGGTGCCTCTGACTGCCCCCTTGCCACCCTGCCAAACCTGGCTGCCTCCGGTCCCCCGGCATGCCAGCCAGCGCTGGTTCAGCACTTACGCATGCTGCTGTTATTAGAAATTAGTTAATGGATGTCTCTGGCCAAAGGAGAGCAGCAGTAACAGGAGCCGTGGGATTGCCGGGAGCACGAGGGCAGAGATGTTGCTGAATATTTAACGTCCCGCAACGGCTGGGTGAGAGGGTGCCGCTGCTGGCGGCGGGGCAAGGGGAGGTTTTCCTCCTCCCAGCCCGATGGCGACGCTCACTGCCGGCCGGCGGAGTCATTTCCACCCCAGGCCGCCTGAGGTTTCCCCAGGATTTATGAAAGATATGCGTAACACAAATAAAGCCTTCCAGCAACGTGTGGAGCCGTCCTGCCAATGTGCGGTGGCTGTGCAGGGCTTGCTGCTCTGCACAGGGAGGTGGGTGCATCGAGCCCCCACCTCGCTGCAGTGTGGACACCAAAGATTTTCCTCCGAAGTAAAAGCCAGGCAGGGCAGAGGAGCAGGGTGCCCTGCTGAGCAGGGCAGGAGGCAGTTTGGGGGTGACAGCCCTTTGGAAGTGGCAGGGAACCTGTGGGGACACGGCTGGTGGCTGGCCAGGAGCTCCTGGCTCTCCCTGTAGCGCATGGGATGCTCTTGGGAGAAGAAATTTCCTCTTTGGGGCACTTTTGTGGGGATAGACCCCAAAATTTGGTCTCCATGAAAAAAGAGGTGTTTCAGCTCAGGCGGGGAAGTTTGATGGAGACCGGAGGAGGGGATCCTAGTGTCCCCCCCACTCTGGGTCACWTTGGGATGATCCCATGCGGATTGTTTGCTCCTAGTGTTCGGAGGTACCCAGGGTGGCCACCGCAGGGGCAGCAGGCACCCCTGAGCAGGGCAGCCAGCTGGGCTGGCTTAACGTGGGGGGGGCTTGAGCGTCCCAGGCTGGGGAGAGAAGCTGGCTGTGGGGGGAGCTGGGGAGGACCTTCCCCAGCTGTTGGGTGACTCTGCCCCTCACTAAGACGGGAGAAGACCCAGTGCCCGTGCTCGACGCCTGCTGGATTTAGCCCTTCAGGTTACATTAGAGCAACTGGGACAGCCCCGTTGCTTTGAGTGCCGGACGCTGGCCTTCGGCAGCAGCCCCTGGGTGCTCCGGGTAGTGATGCCCGGTGGGGTGGTGATGCCTGGTGGGGCACTGGTGCCCAGTGGGGTGGCCGTGCCCAGTGGGGTGGGGATGCTCGGTTAGGTACCGATGCCCAGTGGGACACTGACGCCCGGCGGGTGGGTGATGCCCGGGGGGTGGCCATGCCCGGTGAGGCACCAGTGCCCGGTGGGGCGGCGATAGCCGAGGGGGCGGTGGGCGAGGCGGGGCCGGGGCGGGGGCCGGGGCCGGGTGCGCTCCCCCCCCACCGCCGGTCCCTCCCCGGCGCTGCCCCTGACGCTGCCCCGGCGGCGCGGAGATTGGGAGCCGCCGCGCTGGGGGCGGGCCCGGCTCCGGTTTAATCTCCGGCTCCGCCGGGATTACGGCCGCAGGCTAGTCTCTAACCCGCGGCACCGCGGGGCTGGCCACCGGGGGCTGCTCGCCCCAGCCCGCAGCAGAGGCACCGCCGGAGAGGGGGGCAGGTAAGGTCCCTCGCAGTCTCCCCACTTGCACGTACTCCCGTGTTTTTTGCCTTCTCCTTCGGAAAACTCCGTGGCTGAAGGCTGCCGAGGGCTTGGACCCCTCGCCTCCCCTTAGTCCCCCCCTAGCACCCCATCCTAAACCCCCCCCACCCCGACCCATCTTCCTTCGCCCCCCACCCGGCCCCACTCTCCTCCCGCAGCCCGGCGCTCCCCGCAATCCCCTGCTCCCCTCCTCCTCCTCCTCCCGGAGCCGGACAACTCCCCCGGCTGTCCCCCGGCAGCACCGGGTGAAGGCTCCGGGGCTCCGGCAGCCCTGGCAGGTGGCAGCGCCCCGCGGCTGTTTGCTTTGCTTTTCTCCTGCCACTTCCCTCTCCAGCTGCTGAAACCCTCCCACGGGTGGGTAACAARTCCTGCGAGGGCAGAGGGAAGGCAGAGCCCTGCCTTGCCACCTTTCCACCCTAATGCCCAGGCAAAGCTCCTGCCCGCGGCACGGTGCCGGGGGGGTTCGGCATCGCCGCCTGCTTTCCTAATAATAATAATAATAACACCAGCCCCCAAGCCCCCTTTTCTTTCCCTTTCTTCTGCTTTAATTTTTAATCGCCCGTGGGAACGACATCTGTTTCTTAAGGCTGGCAGTGGTCGCGGCCGGGATCGGGTGTCACGGTGTCGGGGTGAGGAGCGGTGCGCGGCAGGGGGCATGGCCGGGGAGAGCGGCTGGGGAGAGCTGCCACAGGCGCTGCCGGGGCTCAGCTTGGCCATGCGTGCAGTGCTTCCCCAGGCCGGGGTATTTATAGAGCCTGGCTGGCTGGGACAGCGGTGTGGAAAGGCAGGCGGCACATTGCATTCCTGATGGCCACGCATGTCCCATGTCAGCCGGCACGGCGGCCTGCTCTGCCCGGGGCAGCTTGCAAACGTCCTCCCAGAGAGAAACCTTCCCCAAGGGGAAACTGAGGCACGGCGGGCAGCTGCTGGCCCCGGGCTCCCCATGCTGGCGGCTGGCTCTGCGGTGGTACGGGCGAGCCAGGGGAGCCGGCAAGTCCTCAGTGGGTGGGATGGAGGGGAGGCAGAGCCCCAGTGCGGGGTTGAGCCCCAGCTGGCTGCGGAGGGCATGGCTGTGCTGAGCCGCCGCGGAGGAGACAGGGAATTTTCCACTGGCGTTTGGATCCGGCCCAAGCTGAACCGTTAGACCTGCCTGGTCCCTGCTGCTGGCCACTGGCATGCGTTTGCCCCCCCGGCTTCGTGGGGGCACCCCAGAGAAAGCCCTCCGTGCCCCAGGATGGTGCCCTGTCCCTTGGGGAGCGAGCGCTGGCATGCCCTGGCTCCAGTGGCCAGGGATGCTGGGGAGCAGCGGGGCCACCCTGGCCAGCCCGGGGGCGGCACGGGGGGGTGCCGGCACCGTGGGGGAGCCTGGCCAAGGTGCAAAGGGCCCCACAGCGCCCGGCCGTGCTGCAGCTGTAATCACACGCCGGGGCCGCAGCCACGGCAAACAAACAGGCGCCGGCAGTGCCTATTTTCCTTGGCGCGTGGGGACAGGGGGAAGGAGCGGGATCCCACGGGCTCCTTTGGAAACACAGCCCTTGAGAAAACAGAGGCGGGTTGGGGACGGGCCGGGCCCCCAGTGCCCCCGGCCCTCCTCGCCGTGTGGGTCTCAACAGCCGTGTGCCACCCCGGCCGTTGGCGCAGGTCTGGGGCTGGCTGGGTCCCCCGTGCCAATGGGGGGACAGCCAGCGTGGTCCTGCTGTCCCCGGGCTGGGGGGGACGTGCCAGGCGGGTGGGAAGGCCCAATGGTGAGAGTGGCAGGGCCGGGGGCAGCGGTGGTCCCAGGGGCTTGGGCAAGTTGTGGCCCCCGTTTGGGACGGGGTGCTGTGCTGGGGGTGTCAAGGTGTCGGGGGGCATGTGAGGCCATGGCTGAGGCTGGTCCCTCCCGGTGTCCCCGGTGCTGCCTGCAGCAAATGGCAGCTTGGATTTTTTGCCATCGACCCCTCGGTGTCGTCCCGCCAAGGCTGGGTGCGTTTTAGGGAGTGGGAACTCCTGGAAAGCATCTTGCTTCCAAGGCAAAACGCGTCTCCAGAGGTGCGATAGAAAACCTAATGTGGTCTTTTCAGGCGTTATCTGCCCATCAGTCCCCGCTGTGCCACCATCCGTGCCACTGTCCTCCCCGGGTGGCCCTGAGCTCCTGATGGGCAGTGCGTTGACTTTAAGTTTAAAGCAAAACCCAACATCAAGCCTAGAGCCAGCCGGCTCAAGCTGCCCTCTCACCCAGTCTCCTCCAGAGCCACACTGGGTGCCACCAGCCTCGTGCTGTGCCCACCCTGTCCCCATCCTTGTCCCCATCCCCATGCTGCCAGCTGCCTCTGCTGCCTGACTTGTCCCGCCATGGGCTCAGCCCCTTCCTTCCACACTGGGTTGTGTCAGCGGCAGCCTGGGCTGCCCTGGCACTGGGCACGGCTCCCCTTGCCTGGCCTCTGTTTCCCCACCGCTCTTCCCAGCTCGCCTCGGTACTGGTGCTTGGATGCGGGGGACGTGGCATGATGGTGGTGGCTGGTACCCACGCTGCAGCCCTTCGCGCTCCCCGTGGCCCCATCCTGGGGTGTGCGGCTGGCAGGGATTGCCGTGGCTGAGCCGCGTCATGGCTCTGGCGCTGGAAAACCCTCCCCATGGCCCCCCTGTGATGTTTGGCTCCACCACCCCCTTCCCTGCGGTGCCTTTCCCCTCCTCAATGTGTCCCAGACCCCGGCACATCCATTGCTGCGGGACGGTGCTGGGGCCGGTGGCCACGAGCCAGCCCAGCCGCCAGCACGATCTGCCTGCAGGCATGTCCCCAGGCTCGGGCAGAGCCGTCCCTGAGGACACAGGTGCCACTTGCGCTCTTTGAGGGAAGACCCCAGGTGGACACCGCTCCCTGCACGGCGCGGTGGGGACGGCCGGGAGCTGCTGGGGCAGGTGTTGGTGCCGCCAGAGCCCTGCTAGCTGGGACAGCAGCTTCGAAAGCTGCTTGCTCCTTCTTGCTGCTGCCAATTCTGCCCTGGCCGGAGTATTGGGGGCATCACCTGGCCTGAGGCTGAGCCATGGTGCGGTATTTGGGGCTGAAACCCCAGGTCGCCCCGGGGCTAGGTGAGCCCAGGAGCGGTGACCACGCTGCCCAGCTCGTGCTGGGACCATGAGTGGGGCTGACTGGCCCGGCTGTCTGGTGGGGCTATCTCATGAGGGTCTCTGGTGGGGCTATCCAGTGAAGGTCTCTGGTGGGGCTATTTCATGAGGGTCTCCAGCAGGTCTGTTGGGGGGGGGGGGTCTACAGTGCGGCTACCCAGAGGGGCTCTCTAGCCGTGCACTGGGCAGGTGGTCTCCAATTGTCCCTCCCCACAGCTGCTGGTGTCCCCATGCACATGGAGGTGCACCCCAGAGCCCTCACCCCAAAGGTGAGGTGCCCAGCCGTGCCTCTGGGCAGCCGGATTTGCCCTTCTGGGTGCCCGCTGCCCCCAGGGGAGGTGGGACGATGGCACTGCCTTTGCTTGGCTGGGAGGTGGGGGGGAGGAATGCCGTAGGTTTAAAAACAGGTTTGGGGTGCTAATTTTAGGAAGGCAGGTCAGGGGGAAAGCCACGTCTGTGTGTGCTGGGGGGGAAGGGCAGGCCCTGCTCCCGCAGGGTCGGGCTGGCTCTGCTCCCGGCGCCTGGGCTCCCAGGGCCACCCCGGAGCTGGGGGTTCTCTGTGGAGGGGCAAGGGGAGGTGTGGGGGGGCCCCCTGCTGCATGTGCCTGCCCTGCTGGGGCCAGCCTCCCTGGGGAGGTGATGCCCAGGGACCCCTGAGGCTCGGGCTGTTGCCCCAGCTCTGCCCGCGTGCCTGCACACCCCTGTGCCCACAGTGGTGCCGGGGGCTGACCAGGGACCCCAGGCTGGGGGTCACCCTGTGCCCAGCAGCGGTGCCAGGGGTAACGCCAGGGCTGGGGGTTGATGGCAGTGGGGGGACACGGCTGGCATCCCTGCCCGCTTGCCCACGCCGCCCATCTCTCTGGGAGGGCTGTCACCAGCACAGCCCCAGGGAATACGAGACCTCTGTGTGCCCAGCTCCGCTGAAACCCAAACAGCCGCCTGGGCAGGTGGGCACAGATGGGGGGGTGGCCTTACTGATGGCCCCCCGGCACACACCGGCGGCAGCAGCGTACCTGGCTGTGAGCATGCAGGCTGGCAGCTGTGGCAGGCTTGGTGCTAAAGCCGGATTACCACCCGGAATAGTCCTGCGGCCCCAGCTGGGGCGGATTAGCCGGGATTCATCTGCAGAAGGAGAGGAGATGGGGAGGGGGTCTCTGCCCTGCGGGGGTCCCCAGCCCRGGGGAGCACCCACCCGCTGCCAGGGACACCCGGTGCCTTCGTCCCCCATGGGTGAGAGCAGCAGGTGCCCATGGATTGGTGTCATGGGCTGCAGGGACACAGTGGGTCATCGCACCCTGGGCTGGCACTGCGTGGCGCAGGCAGGGCTGGCAGGCAGCGGCTGCCAGTCCCCCTGTGCCGTACTCCCACTGGCATGGCGTGCTCTGGTGGGGACTGCCGTGCCAAGGCTTGACCGGGGGAACTGGCACAGCACAAGGGCCAGGCATCCTCCTCACCACGCTGCTGGTTGTGATGGACCTCCCATCCAACATGTCCCGCTGGCATTGCCAACAGAGCTCCCCTGCCCTGGCACTCCCACTCCTGGCTGTGCCTTGCTCCCAGCTGGGGTTTTCCACCTTTTAAATAAAGTCTGGGTGGAAACAAGGTGTCAGGCAGYGAGATGCAGCCCCTTCCAGGACCGGATCCCCCGCCATGGTGCCCCAGCCCCCAGGGAAGTCTGGCAGGGGGCCGGGGTGAGCCCAGGGCTGCCTGCCTGCCAGGGCAGGGAAGGGATTTGGGAGCCCTGCCGCCCCACACACGTGTCCCATCCCAGTGAGGGGGGGCAGGCATCTGTGCTGGCCGGGATGCGGTGTGTGAGACCAAACGTAGCCTTCCCTGGTGCGCAGACGTGGCCGGCGGGGAGGGTACGTGCCGCCCCACGCATACGGCTCAGCGTTCCCCGCGGGGGGGCTGCGGGACGGCACCGGGGCCCGGCTCAGGCTGCCTTGCCGTGCCGGAGGGTTGCTGGGGTGGACGATGTCCCCAATGTCACTGAGCAGTGGGACAGCAGGAGCAGCCCCCGGGAGAGCCGGGGCTGGGTGGGCAGAGGTGGGAGGTCTTGGTGCAGAGGGGCTGTCACTGTCCTTGTCACCTGGAGCTGGCAGGCAGCGGAGAGTCGCACTCTGGGAAATCAGTGGAGCTGGCTCAGCACCCGCAGGGACATGGCCCTGGGTGCCACAGCCGGGGGGTTCTGTGCCCATGCATATGGCCATGCCCACACCATCAGGGTGGGCAAGTGGGCGCTGGGGCTAGCGGTCAGGAGAGGGACGATGCTGGGCAGCACATGGGCTGCCCAATGCGGCAGCGAGGACGGCAGCATCCTGTCTGTGTGGCGGCACGGCAGCCTGGTGCTAGGCTGGGGCTCTCGGGGCCGGCACGCCATGGGAAGAGATCCCCAGGGAGATGCTCTTTGCCCAGAGCGGAGGGTCCCCAACTGAGGTGAGCACACAGGGACAGGGGTGAACCCACTGCCTCCAGCCCTGGGGGGACCCACACCACCCCCCCGGGGCCATCCCCCACTCCATGTATTTGCTGTTCTGCCCAGCCTTATCGCAAGGCAAACAGCGGCAGGCAGGGCACGCTCTGCCCGATCGAAGCATCTCCCGTTCCCTCCCCTTTCATCTCCCCCGCTTCCCCGGCCGCCACTGCTGGGAGACCCTGGCCGAGGGGCAAAGGCCGGGGCTGGTGGGTAGGTGGCGGTGAGCGGTGCCGGGGCTGTGCCAGGGCTGTGCCAGGGCTGTGCCAGCGCTGCCCGGCGGGAGGAAGCGTCTGGGTGGCGGTGCTAAGCCTGGTGCATGCAAAATGAGCCCAGCCGTGCCGCTTGCTATTCCGAGAGGCGCTTGGGGGAAGAGGCTGGTATTTCCTGAGCYGCCCGGCGAGGTGTAATTATAACCTGGGAGAAGAAAGGGGCTGCAGAGGAGAGCGCCCAGCCTCCCCGGCGCCCGCGGGGGAGCGGGCAGGGGGAGCGGGGCAGCTCCTGCCTGCCGCCGGTGGGATGCAGCGGAGCCCTGCCTACGGGCAGCCCGGCAGTGCTGGGAGGGTTCGGGGAGGTGATGGAGCACCGGGGATCTGGCGGCCCCCCTCAAGCTCGGCACCAGCAGCAGCGGGTTTGGCGATGCCCGCCCGTGGCAGCGGGAAGGCGCAGAGTTAACGGCAGCGTTTGGACGTGCTGGCAGTCTTGTTCATGCCTGGATCCGGCCCAAGCGGAGGCCTAGCGGAGGGGATAAATCATCGCCCAGCGCCCGCCCTGCGCTTCCCTCTCTTCCCCCGCACGGCTGAGCCTCCCTGCTCTGGTCCCCGCTGGCCTGCACCCTGCCTCAGTTTCCCCACCAGGCTGGGTGCTGCAGGTGGGGTGGCCCAGCCGTGTGCCCCCCACCCCGGGCCAGCCTGAGGGGCTCAGTCCCCCCGGCACTGCCGGTAGCCGGAGCGTGGCCTGGGATGACCCTGCCAGATCTCCTCCGTGGCCTGGATGGGCAGGGACAGGCAGGGCAGTGGCTCAGGAGCCTGGAGGTGCTGGCACCCGTGCCCTGCCGTGGCATCCTTCCCCTGCATGCCGGGGGAGCTGCTGTCCCTGGCATCTCCCAGCCCCGGCAGTGCCATGGGAAGACTCACCTGGTCCCCGGAGCCACTGATCCCCTGGGAGTACAAAGACTGGCATGTCCCCTGCTCACCCCGCGGGGACCCCAGGCACTGGGGTGATGGGGCAGCAGCATCCTCCCGAGGTCAGGGACCGTGCCTCATCCCAGCCAGCCCTCGCCTCGGGCCAGGTGGCATCGTCCTGCGGCCCTGAGGTGGAGACCCCTGGACGGACAAGGGGGACCCCAGCCCCTTAGGGCAGCAGGGGGTGGCGGGGGACCCTGCCCCGGCTGCCAGCCTGCCCCAGAAAGCCACCCTGTGCCGTTTCCCAGCGGGGCAGGGAGGGCTGGGGCTCGCACAGAGGCGGCTTTGTGCAATGTGCCAAGGCGTCCCGCGCTCGGCAGCCTGGCCGCCTTCCCCTGCCAAGGAGCTGTCTCCCGGCCCTGCGCTCTTTCCTGCTCCGTTTGTCCGGCCCTGACGTGCCCCCGAGCCCCCTGCCTTGGCACCCCGGCAGCGCCAGCCCCGGGCGGTGGGACGCGGGCGAGCCCTTCGCGCTGGGCAGCGCCGCAGGCTTTACGTAACGGTGGTGGCTGGGGGGTTCCTGAGCTCCCCGCCCCATCCCCAGCTGCCCTCCAAAACGCCCCCGCTCACCTGTCAGCACCCATCTCTGGGAGGGGAAACTGAGGCACAGAGCCGAGAGCTGTGGGCAGGGGAGTGGAGGTGGGCAGGCGTTGCAGACAGAGGCTCCGGGGCTGGCGCCGTGCTGCGGGCATGGGAGCGGAGCAGCCCCACGGGGTGGGCTGCGGGATGGCTGGCTGAGCAGGGGACAGTCCCCGCTGGGGACCCTCGCGGGGCTGTCAGAGCTGGGGCGAGCTCCGTGGGGTGTTGTGTGCTGAGCAGGCAGAAGGGAGAAGTCCAGCCGTGGTGATGCCCAGCCAGGCATCCCCGTCATCCCTGGGTGCCTGTCCCTGCAGTGCCACCAGCGCTGGTGCTGAGCCTGACTCTGGCATCCCCAGTGGATGAGAGACCTGTAGGAACTCCTGCCCAGAGCCGGACCCCCATTGCCCCCCTCTTGCAGAGCCCAAGGAGAGCCCACAGCGAGCCCAGCCGCCCCCCCACCATGGACGCCACGGACGTGCCCCTCCAGGCCGAGATGGTGGAGCTGGTGCCCAACGGGAAGCACGCGGCCACGCTCACTGCCTCCACCGTCCCCTCGATGGCGGGTGACAGGTAGAGGGATGGGGACAAGCGGGGGTGCCAGCGCCCCGGGGGGTCCTCCCRGCTGCTCCCTGCCTGCGCGGTGCTAGCCGGCGCTGTCTGGGCATGGGGAGGGACATGGCAGCCCCCAGCTCTGCTTCAGCCTCACCCCCCTCCCTCCGGTGTCCAGGTTTGAGGAGAACCAGTCCAGTGCAGCAGAGATGGAGGAGTTCCTGCCCCACGGCGCCGAGAAGAAGCAGACGCACTTCACCGATGTGAGTATTAGCATGGGCACCGTGGTGGCGGTGGGACAGGGGCAGCTCCCAGTGTGACCAGTGCGTCCCCTCCCCATCGTGTCTCATGTGCACAGTTCGAAGGGAAGACGTCTTTCGGGATGTCCGTCTTCAACCTGAGCAACGCCATCATGGGCAGCGGCATCCTGGGGCTGGCCTACGCCATGGCCAACACCGGCATCATCCTCTTCCTGTGAGTGCTGCGTGACCGTGGGGGCTCGGGTGGGAGGGTCCGGGTGGGGGGGGGAGCTTCTCCAAGGGGATCGGTGGGTGCCAGAGGTGCAGGTGAGAAAGGAGTCCCTGGCTTGGGGTGACGCAGGGACCAGTGTCCTGCTGCATGAGCAACGCCTGTCCCTGGCATGAGCCTGTCTGCCCCTGCCGGGTGCTGTGCACCACTGGGGAGCAGGAGGAGGATGAAGTCTTGACTTCCTTAACACAAGACCAGATTTCCCCACATGGCCCAAAGGACACGGGTGCCGCCTCCCCTCGGGCGTGGGGATACAGACCCACAGGGCTGGGGCAGCCCCATGGTTGTGGGGTGTCCACACCCCACAGCCCATCTGCCCTGTRAGCACCCAGCCGGTGCGCAGGCGAGGGGCCGGGTGGCCTGCCAGGACAGCTGCCTGCAGGCAGAGCCTGCCCGCGTGGGGTTTGCCCCACGTCTGTGTCCGAGCCCAGTGCTGTGACCCACTGGTGATGGTGCTGTCCTCCCGCAGCTTCCTCCTGACGGCGGTGGCCCTGCTCTCCAGCTACTCCATCCACCTGCTGCTCAAGTCCTCTGGCATYGTGGGTGAGTGCCGGGTCCCCGGTGGGGCTGTCCTGGGGGGTCCCCTCCCGACCCTCACCCCGCCACTGCTCCCCGTCCCGCAGGCATCCGTGCCTACGAGCAGCTGGGTTACCGAGCCTTCGGCACGCCGGGGAAGCTGGCCGCGGCCATTGCCATCACGCTGCAGAACATCGGAGGTGAGGATGGGACTGCGGGGGGGACCTGGCAGGGCTGGAGGGGGGGACATGGGACCAGAGCACGCCGCCACAGCATGACCTCGCTCTGCTCTGCAGCTATGTCCAGCTACCTGTACATCGTCAAATCCGAAGTGCCTCTCGTCATCCAGACCTTCCTTAACCTGGAGGAGAAGACCACGTGAGTGCCTCCTGCCCACGCTGCCTGCGTGCCTTCCCCGGGCAGGCGCCAGGGCTTCGGCTCCAGCTGTGCAGCCCACGGCAGGGATTTAGTGCCATTAAGCCACTACTATTTTTGATAACCGTCAGTGCTGAATAAGCCCCTGGGTGGGATTAAACCGGGCTGAACTTCCAATCCCTGCTCCTCACATCCCCTTGAGATCAGGCTTTCCTCCTTGAGCAGAGCCCAGGGCTGCGGGGGGGACATGGGAGCTCTGGTTGGGAATGGGTCCCCCCACGCCGTGCCCACATCCCCACCCGGTGGCACGGGGGGTGAGAGCCRGGCAGATGCTGGGCAGAGCTGCCACTGGGACCTCCACCATTCCAGGACTGGGCGTCCCAGCTGCTCTGGGGTGTGCGACTGCACATGAGACTGGGGCTGGGCAGGTTCCTGCCCCGCAGGTGGCCGGGGCCAGCTCCCTCCACCTGGGGCGTTGAGGACCTGGCTGAGCCCCCTTGCAGATGCTGGTACACTTGTCCCCGCGTCCTCCCACTGCCAGGCTGCCCACCAGCAATTGTGCTGAGAACAGCAGTTCTCAGCCTGCCTGCAGCAGCTCTAGCCCTTGGGGGTGCACCACTATGGGGGTAGGCGGGACCCCAGCTCAAGGGCGCCCAGGGACGCTGGCCTCAGGGGTCCCCAGGGATGCTAGCACAGCAGGGATGCCAGCCTCGGGGGATGCCAGCATCCCTGGGGATGCCAGCTCAGGGGTCCGGGGTGCCAGCTACGGGGTCCCTGGGGCTGCCAGCTCTGGGGTCCCCACGGATGGCAGACAGCCCCCCGCGATGGCTGCCTGGGCCTCCCATGCCCCGGCAGAGCGGGGCGGTGAGCAGGCCCTCTGTTTTCAGGGACTGGTACGTGAATGGGAACTACCTGGTGATCCTGGTTTCCGTCACCATTATCCTGCCCCTGGCTCTCATGAAGCAGCTGGGTAAGTCAGGGGGATGCTGCGTGTGGCACCGGGGTCCGGCACCCCGGGGCTCCCGCAGGGTGATGGTGCCAGCCTGGGGCTGGTGGGAAAGGAGGGGGCACCCAGCCAGCACGGGGGTCCTGCCCACACCCACTGGCCGCTCTCTTCCTTGCCCAGGTTACCTCGGCTACGCCAGCGGCTTCTCCCTCAGCTGTATGGGCTTCTTCCTCATCTCGGTGAGCACCTGCCGGCACGTGCCGGTGGCTCGGGGTGCTGAGCATCCCTTCTGCCGGCGTGCATGGCTCCGCCAGCATGCAGCCGGGCTGTGTGCTGCAGGGACAGCGGGGACAGCAGGCGCTCCGGGCTGCAGAGACGCCGTGGCGGTGCTGTCACGCTGCTCGGTTATTTTCAGCTGAAGGAGCTGAGCGCTGGGGAAGGGGGAAGGGAGAGGGTGCCGGGGGGGGAACTGCGTGCGCGCAGGCTCTCCACGTGCTGCTGCCCGGCTCTGCCCTGCTGCCCACCCTCGCAGGGGCAGGCTGGGGGGCCAGCATCACCGCAGGGCACCGCCAGCAAAGGGTGCCCCATAGAGGGGACCCAACAGGGGCACCCTCCCGCTGGGTGCAGTGCTGGCCGGCTCGGGCGGCCAGTGCTGGCGGGTGGTGGTGCCAGGTGCTGACCGTCCCCGTGTCCCCCCCACCCCAGGTCATCTATAAGAAGTTCCAGATCCCCTGCCCGCTCCCGGATCAGGAGGGGAACCTCACGGGCAGCCTCAACACCACGCCCGTCAGCACCAGCGACTACCAGAACGGCTACACCGTCCTCCAGGCCCCCGAGCAGGGCACCTGCACCCCCAGCTTCTTCACCCTGAACTCCCAGGTAGGGGCCCAGGATGCACCCCTGGGGCTCCGGGTGAGCCCCCACTCCGTGCACCCCATGAGGGCGGGTGGTCCCGGTGCTGGCGGCACCTGCCGGCTTGGCCCCCGGCACTCAGCCGCACTCCTCTCGCGCAGACGGCGTACACCATCCCCATCATGGCCTTCGCCTTCGTCTGCCACCCTGAGGTCCTGCCCATCTACACCGAGCTGAAGGAGTGAGTCCTGGGTGGGGGCACCCACGGGGGGCGTGGGCTTTGTCTGGCACACACCCAAAGGCAGCACCCTCAGGGTGTGGGACCTGCGCCGGGGTGTCATGGGGATACGAGGGGATATGGTGGGTGATACGACCCTGGGTGGGTGGGTGGGTGGTGGGTGATAGGACCTGGGATGGGTGATATCAGTCCCAGGAGGTGGGTGATACAACCTGGAATGGGTGGGTGGGTGGTGGGTGATATCACACCTGGGAGATTGGTGATATGACCCGGGGTGGGTGGGTGGGTGTGTGTTGGTGGTGGGTGATATCACCCCTGGGAGGTGGGTGTTACGACCCAGGGTGGGTGGCTGGTTGGTTGGTTGGTGGTGGGTGATCCGACCCACCACGCAGCTTGGGGAGGGGGAYGCAGCCCCTCTCCGCACAGCCCCTGTGCACCCCAGGGTGCTCTGGCATCACACCTCCTTGCCAGGTGGGCGCTYGGTGCTGGTGGGTGCCGCGGGAGCAGGGTGGGCTGGGCCGCAGGGGCCATGCTGAACCCGCCGTCTCCCGCAGCCCCTCCAAGAAGAAGATGCAGTGCATCTCCAACATCTCCATCATGGTCATGTATCTCATGTACTTCTTGGCTGCCCTCTTTGGCTACCTCACGTTCTACGGTGAGCCCTAGGGGAGGGGGCCGGGGGCCCTGCTGGCACACCRGCACCGGGGCGGTGGGGGTGCCAGGGCTGACCCAGTGGTTCCCCACTGGTGCCTGCAGGCCGCGTGGAGTCGGAGCTGCTGCACACGTACAACAAGGTGGACCCCTTTGACGTGCTCATCCTGTGCGTGCGGGTGGCCGTGCTGACAGCTGTCACCCTCACCGTCCCCATCGTCCTCTTCCCGGTGAGTGGCCCTGCGGGACTGCCAGGTGGCACCGCCACCCCTGGCTGCCTCAGGGCTTCGGCACCAGGCTTTGAGAGGGGAAACTGAGGCAGCGATGGGGCTGAGGCCTGGGGACAGGGTGGCAGGGATCGGTGGGGCTGCAGGGATTGGGGAATGGGACCGGCTGGGTGTCAGGGACAGGGCAGGGGCAGGGGCAGGGGTGATGGGGACCAGCAGGGCCATGGGGACAGGGCTGGGGCAGGGGAAGGCGTGATGGGGACCGGCAGGACTGCGGGGACCGGGGATGTATGGGCTCTGGCTCCAAGGATGGAGCATGAAACCCTGTCCCTGTCCCTGTCCCCAGGTGCGCCGGGCCATCCAGCAGATGCTGTTCCAAGGGAAGGACTTCAGCTGGATCCGCCATGTCACCATTGCTGTGGTCCTGCTGACCTTCATCAACCTCTTGGTCATCTTCGCCCCCTCCATCCTCGGCATCTTTGGCATGATCGGTGCGTGGCAGCGCCCCGCTCCTGTCCCCCCTCGGGCGCTGGGTGTTGTGGGCAGCACGCCAGCCCCTGCCCCCGCCTGGCGCTTGGCTTTGCCTGACCCCCCCTGTGCCTCAGTTTCCCCTTCTCACAGTGCCAGCACCAGGTGGTGTGTGGGGCGTCCCCCAGCACCGTCCCTGTCCTGGCAGGCTGGTTCCCRCGGTGCGGTGCTGGCTGCTTGCTGTGCTGCCGGCCGGCGCTTGCTCTTCCCCTGGGCATTTCCCTTCATCCCCCAAGCCGGGCTCCCCCTGCTCGGTGCCCGGCTCGGGGCCAAGGCCCTGGCTGCGGGGAGGGGCAGGGGCATGGGRACGGTGCCAGGACACAGTGTCCCCGGCTTCCTGGAAGGCTTGGCCGGGGGGGGGCCGGGGGGGGACAGGACCTGGCCCGGCAGCGGGGCTGGCCGGGCTGAGCCGCAGGGTGGGGGCCTCTGCCCACTCTGTCCCTGTCTGTTCCAGGTGCCACCTCCGCTCCCTGCCTCATCTTCATCTTCCCCGCCATCTTCTACATCCGTATCATGCCCAAGGACAAGGAGCCGCTGCGCTCCACCCCCAAAATCTTGGTAAGCATGGGGAAGGGGGACAAGGATGGGGGTCCCTGGGCTGGACTGGGGGCCCCATCACCCTGGCTGTCCCTGACCCCCTGCCCTGTCCCCACAGGCTGCCTGCTTCGCCCTCCTCGGGGTGCTCTTCATGATCATGAGCTTGAGCTTCATCATCATTGACTGGGCCACGGGAGGGGGGAAGAGCGGCGGCAGCCACTAGCTGGCACCGGGTGCCCACGCCAACCTCCTCCCCAGCCACCGGTGCCCCAGGGAAAGCCGGCCCTGGGCTCAGCCCCCGTGCCATGGCCCCGCCGGGCTTCCCCGGGGACCCTCTGCTGTTGCTGCCCATCACCCGCGGTGGTGGGGGGGGGGCGTGAGCCATGGCAGGCGCGGGGACCCCCCAACCTGTGCCCAGGGTGCAGCAGCAAGCCTGGGGCAGGTGCTGTGCCCCCCTGCCCCCACTCCAGCGGGTACCCTCCCTGCTCCGCGCCTCAGTTTCCCCATCTGTAAAATGGGGAGAATAATACTGCCCTACCTCACCGGGAGCTGGCTGTCAGCTGGAGCTCGTCTCTGCACACCCAGAGCCGCCGGCAGCGGGCACTGCCAGGGGCATGGGGCACTGCCTGCCACAGGGGCTGAGGACTGGGGCACTTTCCTGGCCCCCCCAGATAGCATCGAGAGCCCTGATGAACAGTGTCCGCAGGGGTCTGGGGTCCAGCAGGTTGGTCGGACCCCTGGCAGTGCCCATGCCCAAGCCACCCGCCCTCTTCCCCTGATGTGCCCTGGTCCCCAGCGAGACGCCACCCCACTGCCCCGGCATCACGGGGGCACCCCGGCCCTGCGGGAGAGCGTGGTCCTGCCGCCACGGCTGGCAGTACCCAGCCCGCTGCTCTTGAGCCCACCGGGGGAACGGTTGGCTCCCGGTGCCTGCGGATGGGATGCTGGTGATCCCCAGGCCATGCTTGGGGACCGGCCGCATCGCTCTGGGGAGGTGGCACGCCTGCCGGGGGCTTGGCGCCCGCTGGCATCCTGCCCATGCTGCGGCTTGGCTGCGGGGGGGGCCTAGCCCCCCGAGGGGCACAGGTGGGGGGCACGGGGGGCTGGGGGCAGCACTCGCTGGGGGCCAGCTTGGGGCTCCGGAGCCACCCCCCTGTCTGCGTGCCCAGACGCCAGGGTGATGGGCACTCCCTGAACCCAAGCTAGCCCTGCTCGCCTTCCATCCAGGGCCAGCACCCAGGCCCCCACAGCCCTCTTCCACCCACCCATCCGTCCACCCACCCACCCACCCATGCTGCGGGGATGCCCCATGCCATGCCAAAACCCGGAGAGCGGCTCTCCCACCCCCCGCCTCCCTTCCCAGCGGGGGGGAGGGGGCGCAGCCTGGCAGGGTGGGCAGCACGGCGGGGGGCTGTCCTGCGGCGAAGTACATAAGAGATTATTTTTTTACTGGGGTGGTGGAGGCTGGGATGCTTTTTATAAATACTGTATATAAGAGTAGATCTTTTTTAATGTGTCGTGTTGCTCTGGGTAGCTCTGTATAATGTACATATCTGTATGGGGCAGAGGGGGGGGCCGCAACCTGGTGCTGGTGAGGGGCTCGGTGGACCCTCGCCATCGCCCTGGGGCTGCCGGCTGCAGCACAGTCCCAGCGTCCCTGTCCCCAGCCCGGCTGCCCCGTGGCCACCCCTGCGCCATGCTGGCGGGGGCGACGCTTTTAAATTATCCGTGGGGGCGACGTCTGTGCCGGTGAGGAGGCCGGCCGGTGAAGCCTCTGGCAGTGAGAATAAAGATGTGAACGTGCCCAGGTCTCGGGCGTCACTGGGGCGGGTGAGGAGCTGGCACGCAGGCTGGCACCCGGCACGCAGCGTCCCGAGACAGCACGGACATATGGACATGCATGCACGTGGATGCACGGATGTGTATGCACAGCAGGGATATATGGACATGCATGCACAGGGTCAGTGCATATGGACGCGCAGGCGTACAGCAGGACAGCACGGACATACGGACACACATACACAGGGTCAGTGTGTCTGAATGCACAGACGTACAGCAGGACAGCACAGACATACAGACACAGATGCACAGGGTCAATGCACATGCATGCACAGATGCACAGCAGGACAGCATGGACATATGGACACACATCCACAGCGTCAGTGCACATGGACGCACAGTGGGACAGCACGGACATAGAGACACAGGCACATGGATGCATAGGTGTACATGGGAACAGCATGGACGTACGGACACGCGTGCACAGGGTCAGTGTGCTCATGCACAGACGTACATGGGGACAGCACGGACATATGGACATGCATGCACATGGATGCACAGCCATACATGGGGACAGTAGACCCACGGGGACGCGGGGACGCGCACGCGGGGCGGCAGGGCTCCGCGGGCGCAAGGGGGCGCTGCGCTCCCACGCACGGATCCGCCCCGCGGGAGACCTGCCGGGGGCGGCCGGCCCGAGGCAGCGGGACCCCCGGGGGAGCGGGGACTCCCGTGGGAGTTGGACCCCGGGGAAGCAGGACCCTCGGGGAGTGGGACACCTGGGGGAGCAGGACCCCCGGGAGAGCGGGACTGCCGTGGGAGTAGGACACCTGGGGAGCAGGGGTCCTGTGGAAGCGCRGCTGGGGGCAGCCCATGCCTGGTGCCAGGGCAGCGGGTGCCCGCAGTGCCCCCCCAGCACCCCCCGGGGGAAGCCCCAAGCCCCCCAGCTCTCTCCCATGGCACGGCGTGGAGTGGGGGTGAGCCCCCCCTGCCCCACCCAGCCCGGGCCCCTCTCTCCCCCTGCCCGCAGGCACGGGGCTTTGCTCCAGCCGGCCCCAGGCCTGGGCACAGCGCCAGCTCGTTAGCGAAGCCTTATTAGCACTGCAGCCCGCTCCCACGGGAACAGCCCTGCTCCCTCCACGCTGGGCCCGTGGGCGCTGCCCCACGGACCCCACGGCTGGGCTGCATGGGAGGATGCTGCACCCCTTCCCCTGGCACGGCAGCTTCTAGAGTGGAGCATCCCTCGCTGCCCCCGACCCCGCTTGGTGGGTGCCAGCTTGGGGGGTGAGGAGGGGCTGGGGGGCCCAGGCGGGCAGCGAGGCTCTGCCATGGGGCTGGCACAGAGCTGGGGCRGCTTCCTGGGCACAGGCCAGCCCCGCGGGGCGGCTGGCACAGCTGGGCACCCTCCTCGGGCTGCGTGGGGGGTCCAATTCCCAAGGGAGCCGCCCTAGGAGCCGGGGGTGGGGGGCAAGTGCTGGGGGTACCCCCTGCCCTGGGCAAGAGCTGCCGGGTGCCCCATCCTGCCCAGTCCCATCCTGCCCCATCCCTTGTTGCGGGCACCCCCAGCCCTGGCACCCGCCGAGGAGCTCCCTCCTCCGGCAATGTGGCACATGGGTCCCCGAGGGCTGAGCCCCATGTCCAGTGATGGGACAAGCAGGTCCCCAAGGGCTGAGCCACCACCCTGTGACACCGTGTCCCCACAGAAGGTGGCCCTGAGACACAGCATTCCCCCACACCACCGGCCCAGGGCTGCACCCACCTCTCTGCACCCAAAGGACCCCAGGCCTAAAGTCCAGCATCCAGGCTCCATGTCCCTCCCCATGTCTGTCCTGGGACATGCTGTGGACTATTGCCTGCCTGTCCCGGGGCACAC
>JAYKAV010003253.1:61880-83080 GCA_035582835.1 Phoebastria nigripes
TCCTCGGCCCTGCTGGAACCGGGCAGCCCCGCCGCCCCCGCCCCGTGCTGCCCCGGAGCGACCCTGGGTACCAGCCCGCGGGGGTGCCGGCCCCGCCCCGGCGATCCCCCAGGAGTGGGATGCTGGGCCCAGCCCAGGCTTCGGGGTGCGCCCCCCGGGGGGTCGGCCCCATCTCGGGCCCCAGGGTTCCCCCCCAGGAGGGGGGTGCCTGCCCCGCCCCAGGCTTCCGGGTTCCCCCCAGGATTGGGGTGCTGACCCCACAGCAGGCCTTGGGGATCCCCCCCAGGCGTGGGATGCTGGCCCCACCCCAGACTTTGGGGATCCCCGCAGGAGCGGGGTGTCGACCCCATCGCAGGCCCCAGGGATCCCCCCCAGGAATGGGATGCTGGCCCTGCAGCAGGCCTTGGGGATCCCCTCTGGAGTGGGGTGCTAGCCATACCTCAGGCTTTGGGGATCCCCCCAGGGAGTGGGGTGCCAGCCCTACTCCAGGCTTTGGGGATCCCCCCAGAGTGGGCTGCTGGCCCTACAGCAAGCCTTGGGTGCCCCCAGGAGCAGGGTGCCAGCCCCACCCCAGGCCGTGGGGTTCCCCCCAGAAGTGGGGTGCCAGCCCCACCCCACTGTGGTACCGTCCCCCCAGCCCCATCGGTGTCCAGCCTGGGCACATCCCTCAGGGGTGCAGGTGGGGCATCCCCACCCTCCTGGCTGGGCCCCCCAGCAAAGGCCCACAAGTCTGGGCACCCCATCCTGCCTGCCCGGGACCCCCGGCTGCCCAGCCGTGCCGGGGGGCCCCTCCATGGGCTCCCCTCGCCCCGGCCCCAGGCTGGCTGGGATGGAGGTAATGGGGCTGATGGGCACCCGCTGCCCCATGCTTCCCCCTCACCGGGGCACCGGGACGGGCCCGAGCCCCTCCATCTTGCCTTCGCCCTCCCCTCGCTGTGGGGGAGTGGGGGGCTCGGGCAGCCGGCTCTGCCCCACGTGCTGCCCGCAGCGGGCAGGGCCCTGCGCAGCCCGCGGGCGCTCTGCCCCAYGGATACCCGATTTTCATACCGATAACGGGCCGCTCGCGTTCTTCAAAGCACCGCAGCGATGCTCCTGTGGGCGTTCACAGACCTGCTCTGTGCCTGCGGGCAAGGCAGCCGCTTATTTATTTTAATTTATATTTTTTTTAATAACTCCCAGTTGGGGTCTTTATTCCCTTTCTGAAATTCCCAGGGAGAGCCTCGCTCTGGGTGTGACGCGGGAGCGCGGGGGGCTCCCGAGCGGGTGGAGAAATCCCTGGCTGCTGCCTGGGGAGCGCCGGCAGAAAATGTCTTTCGGCTCGTCGCCGTTGGCAGAGGAAGCCGCCGGCAGCAGGAAGTCACGCCGAAATCCGGCAGCCCTTTATTTGCTCAACCCCTGCCTGCCTTGAGAAATCTGTAGTTAATGCCTTGAAACTCTCGTTTAACAGAACGCTTAGGTTTTTTGGTTTTATTTTTGCCTTTGCGTGAGCCGTGCCAGCGGCAAGACCYGTTCTGGGGGGGCCGGGCGGGGGTCTGCGCCATCAGGGGGGCTCACCGGTTGTGCAAGCTCACCGACCCGCTTGTTTCCGGGGAGGGGAGGGCGCCGGCGGAGTGAAACCCCACGGGGTTTGCAGGCTGTTGGGGAAACACGTGGTCCCCCCTTTGCTGTGAGCTGCTCCTGTGCCGGGCCTTGCTGTCGGCTCGGCTCCTCTCGGACCTCTGCCCAGCATGAAATAACGGTGCTGGGGGGTGCAGCCGGCCGGGGAGGGGTTTGGCACCTCCTTTCCGCAGGGCTCCAGGATGCTGCGGGGACCGGCCGGGATGGGCAGCATCACCCTGGCACCGTTGGCTCTGGGTGCCCGGGGGAGCCCGGCCAGCTGGCGCTGAGCATCGCCGAGGGGTGGCGGGGGCTCGCTGGTCAGCAAGGATCACAGCATGGGCCGGCTGGCCAGCAGTCCTTTCCCCATGTCCCACTCTGTGCCGAAGCAGAGGCAGGAGGAGGAAGGACGGCCACACTCCCTTCTGCCGGGGCCAGCGTTTACGAGTGGCATTTCTGATCTCAGCTGGTTTCTAAAGCCAAAAATAGAGCAAAAGGGCTCTTTTAAAATTTTTTTTTTTTAAAATGTTTATTTTTTCCCCTCGCAGCTGTTCAGGTGTAAATAGCGCTGGAGCCTTGGGTCACTGCTGCCGCAGCCGGAAAATCCTCCCGAGCCGGCAGAGAGCGGCTGGGGAGGTGGGGCCGGCATTGCCCCCCCTGGGGGCTGCTGCTCGCAGCATCCCCCCCTCTGCAAGAACCCCTCGAGGTGGGGATGTGGTGCCGGGGGGTGCTCCCATGTCCCCGCTGCCCACCCTTCCTATGGCTTATTTTTTTCCCATGGTCAGAGGAAAATTTGGGAGGAAAAATTAGGGAGGAAAATGGTTTCACCCTTCGTGCCGAATCAGCCCGCGGCACAAAGAGGAGATGCCTCTTCCAAGCACTGTGTGGTTTTTGCTGGCAACTTGTGCCGTCCCGCAGCCGTGGCTTGGAGCTGCCGGTCCAGCGGGGCAGGAYGCGGTGTGAGTGGAGAGCACCGGTCTCGGTGTGCGGTGGTGGCAGCAGGAGCGCAGGGCCGTGCCGGCCACTGGCACCATGGAGGGCTTGGGGCTGACTGGTGAAGCCGCCTTGGCTCAGTGCCGTGCCTCATGTGCGGCCATGAGCCTGCTTCTGCCTTTCATCTGCTATGGCGGGCGAGCCGGAGAGGGATGGACGTGTGCCGTCGGTGCGGCAGGGGCAGGCAGGACCCCCCTGGGGGCACCCGGCACAGCGCCTGCCGCTGCCTGGAGGTTTTCCTCTGCCGTTTGCAGGCTCTGGCAAATTGGTTGCGTGCCAGATGGTTTGAAGCTCTGGTCTCTGATGGGGAGAAATCCATAACAAATCAATCCCCCCCCCCGTCACTGCTGCTGGAAAGCAGAAACCTCCCAAGGTTTTGGTGCTGGGAGAGGCCAGGAGCTGCCACCAGCACCTGAAAGCACCTGGAGCATCCACCCCGTGCAGCGGTGCTGCCGGCAGCGCCGGTGCCACTGCTGGCTCCTTGGCATCACCAGGGCTCAAACCGCTGGAGTCGCCRCTGTTTCTGCTGGGCAGCAGTGGAAGCTGGGTCCTGCCCAGCCCACCTCCCTGCCCGTGGGAGCCAGGATGCTCCGGGGGGATGCAGGATCAGTGGCAGGCAAGCAGTCGCCGTGCTCAAAGCCCCTAATTCCTTATCTTCCTACGGAGGATTAGGAAAGCAAAAAGATTTCTCAGCTGCTCGGGAGGCGTTTGAGCTGCGAAGACGCCTGGGACGGGGGAAGGCGCTTGGCAGGTTGATCCCCAGTGGTTTTTGGTGCTGGAGGTGCAAACCCCAGGGCGAGGATGCTCCCCTCGCACCCCRCCCGGGCTGGGTCGGTAAGTCAAGCAGGCAGCTGCCTGTACAAGATCCTGCCTGGGCGAGCCGGTAGCTGCGGCAAGGGTGGCCGGGGCAGGGCTYGGCAGCTTTATATTTATTTTTTTTGGGGGCTTGTATAAAAATAGAGGAAGGGAGGGACCAGCTGCGACTTTCGGAGGCTGCGTTGCCCCGGCACTGCCCTGGGCTCGCGTGTGTGCATGYGTGCGAGCCGCCTGTTTTGCTGCACTTTGTCCTGTCGTGGGTTTTTGGTTTTGTCCTCCCTCCTCCTGATGGGAGGGGATGAGGTCCTCCCTTTGGTGGGGACACTGGTGGGGCCCCAGTGGTGTTTCTGGCCATGGACCGGGAGGTGTTGCCGTGGGGAGGAGCAGGGAAGACCTCGGTGCTGTTAGATCTGGGGGGACCCCGCATCCAACCCCCCGGAGCTGGTGGCCGGGCTCGGGATGGGACGGGAGGAAGGAGCCTGGCACCCAGGCCCTGAGACGGGTCACCCCAATGTCCCTGCTGGTGATGTCCCAGGTGCAGGCAGCTGTCCTCTGCTCCAAGATGAGCACTTAGGCTTTGCCCAGGAGAGGCGGCAGGCTTATATGTTTATATTTTATATATATTTTTACATGTATGCATTAGAAATATATTTAAATATATATATTACTTTTTTGTGTATATATATATATATATATATATATAGCTTTTTTTGTATGGAACAATATATAAAATCATTTTTATATATATTAAAAAGCATATATATATTGCTTTACCTATATATAGCTTTACAGAAGAAGGTCTCCCGTGGGCTGAGCCCGCCCAGGGCTGTGGGTGCCGGCAGATGCYGGGGCTGGGATTGCAGTATGCCCGAGCGCCGCTGACGTAGCCGGGGCTGGCCTGGCCTCTCCGCAGCTGCCGGGTTTCCTGCTCCGTGCCGGGCTGGAGCGCAGGTTTCCGGGCTGGAGGCCGGCTGAATCACCAGAGCTGGGGGAGCTGAGTAATCCTCCATCCCCGCTGGCAGAAAACCCGTCGGGGGGAGCAGGGTGCCAGCAGCATCCTGGCTGTGCCAGCGGGTGACCCCCCACCCCGGCAGGGTGGGAGGGAGGGGATGACGGCACCCAGGCGCAGGGGCACAGCACTGCCGGGAGCAGCTCTCCGGCACAGGCTGCACCGGAGCCACTCTGGGTATTTGCGGGGGGAACGTGGGGAGCATCATGGTGTCCCCACGCCCAGAGCAGCTGGGGGGGGGTGCAGTGGGTGATGGTCTTTAGGAACCCCCTTTTCTAGGGCTGAGCCCCAAAATTGATGCTGGTGACCCCAAATGTGTCAGGGAGGAGAGGACAGCTCACTGCTGAGCCGTGCAGGGGCTCTTCCCCAGCCACCCTGGTGCCGGCACAGCCGGTGTGGGGGGCGAGGGCATGGAGGCAGCTGGTGCCAGCGGAGGGGAGAGGGGAGAGGGACCGCTCTGGCTATGGCAGGGGCAGAAACAGAGCAGCAAAGTTCCAGGATTCCTGGAAAAAGCCCGGCACAAGGATAGTTTTGTCCAGCTTGCCAACACCGGCGGCCCTTGTCGGCACCGGGGGTGTGTTTCCCATGCTTCCCCCAGGAAAGCATTCCCAGCCGACCCCCTCCTCCCCAGTGTGCTCCGAACGTCCTTCCCACTGCCAATTTATTTCTGTTTTATTTATTTTTGTGGGGTTTTTGCCGGGCTGAGCCATGTCATCATTGACTGCCTTGGACAGGGGGGGTCTGTGCCTCCCCAGTGCCCCCCAAATTTTTGGGGTTCTGCCCGGGACGCAGCATCCCACCGGCTGCTGATGCACGGGCTCCTCCTGGGAAGCGGCCAGCCCTGCGCCGGAACAGGATGGCCCCTGGGAAAAATGCCCTGTGTCGCTGTGGGATTTTAAAAAAACGTGATTATTTTTACAGCAATTTTCCATCTATTTTGGGGTAGGAAGGAAAATGTCGAGGGGAATCTCTTTTTATTATTATATTTTGAGTCTTTAGGGTAACTCTGCTTTTAACACACACACCTTTGAAAGTCCCTTTTGATGGCGGGGACCCCTTAGGTGCCGAGGGGGGTGGGCTCTGCAGCTGTCCCTCTGTCCAGCCGTCCGTCTGCCCTGCAGGGAAGGGGATCGGCAGGTTTGTCTGGCAGTAAAAACCATCAGTAAATCCATGCTCAAATAAGAGCTGCTGTTTTCTGGCCCGGGAAAACTTGCCAGCACAGCGGCTGGGGATGGGGCTCTGGGTGCCGGGGATGGGGATGGCTCTGGACCCACTGGCGGATTGAATTCCAGCTTCTCCCCCATAATAAGGAAAAGTTTCCAGCTGTGCATCGCTTCCATCCACACCTGGATATTTGAAGGCATAAAACAGGATGGTGCCATGCGGCAAGATGGAAGATCCCTTCTCAGTGGTGTGGGATGAGGTGGACCCCGAAACCTGTGACCGGCTCCTTAAATATATGGCATTAAATATATGCTGGCCAGAAAGCCTCTTAAATCGCGGGCTGCAAGATATATGTCGGCTAAATAAATTTTTTGCTGGTGGATTAATGGGGTGTTTTGGAGCCGGGCAGCTGCTTGCTTATTTTAAATTTTTGAAAATTATTTTTAACAAAAAAAGGGGGAAATCAGCCTGCGAGAGAGCTCTCCTCCTATTTTTGACAGGCACTGCTCTGGGAACGAGCGCTGCCCGGTCCCGGCAGGCAGCGCGGGCAGGGAGCGGGCAGGGCTGGAGGAAGCCCGGCCGTGGGGTCGGCCCATGGCGGGGGGCTTCTCTCCGTCCCCCCCCAATGCCTGGCCGGTGTGGGGGGTCCGAAGGACGCGAAGCCCCTCTGGTGCTGCCGGCCTCCTGCCTGGTGTGGGTAGGAGGGTGGAAGCTGGCAGCTGGCGT
Source organism: Phoebastria nigripes (assembly GCA_035582835.1). NCBI lineage: Eukaryota > Metazoa > Chordata > Aves > Procellariiformes > Diomedeidae > Phoebastria > Phoebastria nigripes. Next base: position 68,185 of record JAYKAV010003253.1, read on the forward strand.
CCTGCCCGGGGATTGTTTTGGGGCTGAATGGACGGCAGCCGGGGTTTTCCGGGGATTGGAAACCCTTCCCCTCTGCCGTGCTTGCCCGGGGGGGCCGGTAAGGGTCCCCCCGCCCTCAGCTGGGTGGGAGTCACCGGTACTGGGGGTGCTGGGGCACCCATCGGGCCCCGGCAGATGCCGGGGGTGGCACGGCGGGGGGGGAGCACGCAGCTTCCCTGGCAATTACCTGGCACCTTCGTTAGGCAAAGGCGGTGATTTGAAAGAGAAATTGCGGGGGGGGTAACAGACTAATTGCTGCCGCCCTGGCTTCCTTCTGGGCGCTGGCGGGGCAGCCGGGGGGTGTTATTAATTCGGGCCTGAATTTCTGCTCACCGCAAGCGCGCGGGCTCTCGTGCTGGGCGAGCTCCCGGCGGAGAGCGGAGGTGCTAGCTTGAAACGGGGGGGCAGTGGCATGGCTGCCTTCTGCAGGCGGTGGGGAAGGAGCCAGGAGCCGCGGGGGAAGTTTGTGAGGGAAATGGCCGGCCTCGGCGGCTGCTGGAGAGTGCTGCCCTGCTGGGAGCGGGCAGGAGGTCCCGGGGGGGTTGTTCCCTCCCGGACAGGGAGCAAATGGCAGGCAGGGTCAGGCAGAGCAGGAGGCTGGGGGACGGCGGTCTGGCACCTTGCCCCAGGGATGCTTATAAGCAGGGTCCTCTCTTGCTGGGTGCCTCTGTTTCCCTGTCCGGGCACCCATCGGGGAAGGGCATGGTGAATGCAGCCGGCCCTGGCTGCCGAGCCCGGCGGTATGAGGCGGCATTGCCAGAAATCAGAGATATTTAATGGAAAAAATGAAGGGATACGCTGAGTCCTTCCCCCCCTGCTCCCAGCTCCGGGCAGGAGTTGCCAGCTGACCACAAACGCCGGCCCGGCAGGGCTGGCCGGGCTGCGCCGGGTGCCGCGTCAGCATCCTGAGGGCGCCGGCGGAGGCTGGGTCCGCAGTGCTGGGGAGCCCCCGCCATGTCAAATGCTCACCTCGGGGCTGAGGAAAGCTGCTCCCCCAGCACACAGAGCATGGAAACCATGGAGCAGGCTGGTCATGGCATTAAATATAGGGTCTGTATAGCCTCAATATGGCCCCAGCCTCAATATGCCCTGAGCARTGGCGGTGATGTCTGTGGGGGTACGTGCCCATCACCTAGGCTGCATTTATGCCGGTGGCACAGGCAGAAGGCGTTTGCTCCCTGCCACCGTGTCTCAGCTGGCATGATGGGCTCTGTTTTTCCTGGTTAATTTTAGCATCATCTCCTTTTTTTTTTAAGTTGTATTTTTTTTTCCCCCTCCTCTGTAATCTCTCTTCCCCCTCTGCAGCCGTGCCAGCACAGCCCTGCTGCTGCCTGCTTGGGGCCCCCCGTAAGGGCAGCTCCGTGGCTGAGGGCAGTGGCAGAGGAACCCCCGAGAGGGGTGGGAGAGGAGAGAGGACGCAGGGTCGGGTTCGGCTCGGGGGGATCCCCTGGGATTGGCACCTGGAGGCAGGGACCGCACTGGTCCCCGGCCGAAGGGGGCTTGTTCTGCTGGGGGTCCCAGGGCAAGGCAAGCCAGGCGCTCATTCATCTCGGTGGCACTCCCTGCCTGGAGAGGGGACAAGGGACATGCGCTGTCCCTTTCAGCTTCCCCTTTGAGCTTCCCCTTTCTTGCAGCCGGGGTGACTTCACTCCTTCCCCACTCCGGCCCAGGGAGGGAGGGCTGGGCGGTGAGCTGCATGTCGCCTGCGTGGGGGTGACGTCCCCAAGGGGGATGGGGTGGCGGAGGGGGAGCCTTAGGCACCCTGGCCGTCTCCGCTGAACCCCTGGCATCCTGTGTTCGGATGCTAAAAAATAAACCCACCCCAAAAGCCATTGGCTTTCCCTGCTGGCAGCCGCCTCCGCAGCCTGGCTGGGGTGCGGGACCCGGCAGGCTGGAGAGTGTGTGCTATTTAAAAAGCAACCTGGGGGCGGCTGATCCCGCCGGGAGCCACTTGAGCTGGCTGGCGGAGGCAGCAGCTTCTTCCCGAGTTCCCTGGGGTGCTTGGCTTTGGGTGCCCGGCCCCCTGCCTGTACCTGGTGGCAYGAGCATCTCCGCATCCTGGCTGCTGCCAGCTCCAGCTGTGGGCACGTGGCGAGGCTGGCGGTCCATCGTCCCCCAGCACAATAGGGATGCGGCAGCTAAGCTCAGGCTCTGCCTGGAGCTGGGCTGGGGGGTGATGGGCAGGGCTTAGCCCCCCCATCGCAGGGGGTCCCCAAGCTCGTCCGAAGCCGGGGCTGCCAATTGTCTTGGCTGCAGCGTGCTGGGACTGCAGGGAAAATGTTAGTGCGTTGATGCAATTTTCCTGGCCCAGAGCAGGTGTCATTTCTCCTCTTGGGAGCTATTGCAAGGTCCCCCCTCAGGCTCCCCTTTTGCTCCTCCTTTCTTGGCCCTGACATTCCTGGTGCCCATCCAAGCATCTGCTCCGGCCAACACCAGGAGCTCTTCTCCGATGGCTGAGGCGCCCACTGCCTTCCCTCCCTGGGCTGGGGGCATCCCAGTAGGGTCAGGGTCCCTGGCTTCGGGCAGCACCTCACTGTTTGTCCCCCCTTCTCATTTCTCCACAGGTGCCGGTGAGTCTGGGAAGAGCACCATCGTCAAACAGATGAAGTGAGTGGTCCCTGCACCGTCACTGCGGCCAACACCATGCAGACCTTGGCCACAGGCTCTGAAACTGGTGGCAGCTGGGGAAAGCTCCCCATCAGTGTTGCTGCAGAGCATGGGTGGGGATCAGCACCCCGGGGTGCCCCGCAAAGGGCTGACCTTGCCTGTGTCTTTCCCCTGCCCCAGGATTATCCACGAGGATGGCTACTCGGAGGAGGAGTGCCGGCAGTACAAAGCCGTGGTCTACAGCAACACCATCCAGTCCATCATGGCCATCATCAAGGCAATGGGGAACCTGCAGATTGACTTTGGAGACTCCTCCAGAGCGGTGGGTGCCCTCCTGCTCCTGCCACGCCTGGCAGGGGTAGGGGTCCTCGGGGGRCAAAAACAGATGTGCCCAAAGCTGGACCAGGATTAAGGGTGGCCCTGCCCAAGCCCCTCTGCTCCACGGTGGGCTGTGACCTCCTGTCCCTGGTGCTGAGGACGGGAGGACCCAAAGCATAACCCATGGGCGGCCTGCCCCGGCACAGCCCCCGATGGGTGCAGGGGTGGGGGTCCCGCTGCTTCCCATGGGTCTTGTCCCCGTCCGCCGTTGGAGCTCCTGCCCTGCTGTCCACTCGAGCCCTGGTTTTTCCCTGCAGGATGACGCTCGGCAGCTGTTTGCGCTCTCCTGCACTGCCGAGGAGCAGGGCATCATGCCGGAGGACCTGGCCAACGTGATCCGGAGGCTGTGGGCTGACAACGGGGTCCAGGCTTGTTTTAACCGCTCCCGAGAGTACCAGCTGAACGACTCTGCTGCCTAGTGAGTACCCCTGCTCCTCTCCCCCAGCTCGGCTGGATCCAAGCCCTGCGGGCCACGTCGCTTTTATTGAGCAACAGAAAATCCCCCCGGGGGCTGCTGTTCCCCATCGCCAGGCTTGGGGGCTGGTGCTGCTGCTTCCCGTGTGGCGCTGGGGCTGAGCCGGAGCAGAACTGGGAAGGCGGATGTTTCGAAAGCTGTTTCCTCCTCTGACGGGGTGCTACGTCCCCCGGGAGGGGGGCACTGGGGCATCCCCCTCCTGCCACTGCTCTGTGCCCACTGCCCTTCCCCGGGGGATGCTCTCCCCTGGCCTCCCTGAGATGGCTCCCCCTATGTGAGCACAGCCGGGGGGTTCTGCCCATCCTCATGGCCCTTCATGGGCCATGAAGGCAAGAAAAAGCCCCAAAGAAAGCACTGGGGACCCTTATGTCTGAACAGGATGAGTAGGATGCACAAGAGGCTTTTCTTTTTCTTTTTACCTGAGTTTATATGGAAAGACTTGGCATTACACTAGCGTATTAGCCAGCAAACTAGTGTTTAGGTAGATAAATTGCCTGCATCTGGTTGGGTTTATCCCTGAAGAGATTTTATAAATAAGTTAATCTGCTTAAAGTATGATTGCTGGAGAGGGTGGTGCGGCCGAGGCTGCATTCAGCTCGCACAGTGCCTTCCTGCCCTCTCTGCCCAGACCCCTCGTGGTAAAGCAGGGCYGGGGGGAGCTCGTGGTGTGCCGGGAAACCCCCGCCAAGGCTGGCCCCACTGGGGATTGAGCACCCTTGGGACTCGCCGCCGTCCTGGGGGCTGCTTGGTCCCCCTGCGTGCCACCCTAGCCATCCCCTCCCTCTTGGCACTGGTGGGTCCCTCTTCTGCACTGAGGTCACTGGGGGGAAGAGGTTGCAGGAAAGCTCCCAGCAAGCGCCAACCCCGGAGGAGCTCCTGCCGGCGCTTTCCCCCGGCACCCGTGGCTTTCACTTCCCCCTGCCCGGCACCCGCCTGCCCCCCCCGGCCCCTGTCCCACTCAGCCCCATCGCTCCCCAGCCAGTGCCGGCATTTCCCCAGCAGTGCCACGCTGTGCCGTGGGTGCTGGTTTGGAGGCATGGGAGACCTGGTGGGTGCCTGGCAGCTCGCACACACAGTTTGAGCAAATACATCTGCAAATCGCTGTAGGTGCATTTATGGAGCATTTGGCACATTACGGGGGTTGGACAAGTATTAATTAGGAGCCCCTTYGAGCTGTTGCTCCAGCCTTTCTCCAGCCCCATGGAGGTGCTGCTGCGGTAGCTGATGCCCCGTCCATCCCCGTGGGGATGGTGCTGCGCCCGCCATGCCGCCGGCACAGGGCACCCTGGGGATGAGGAGCCCCGTGCCGTGCCCAGCACGCAGCCCACCTGTGCCCCAGCCCTCTGCAGCAGCCCCCAGCCTCCTCCTCCGTGGCCCCTTGGGGTGCCAGGAGCTCGGGGTGCCGGGGTGGGCGCTTGCCAGCACCCCAGGGCTGGGCGCGAGGTCCGAGTGCTGCCAGCACCATGCACGGCCCTGCCGTAGTGTTTCCTGTTTTTTTGTCAGCCGGAGGCCGTGTGTATTTCCGGCTGTTTTCGAGCTACTCTGCAGCAGTGGCGTGCCGGCCCCCCCGCCCTCGCAGCCGCGGCAGGGTCCCGGGGCACCCACGACTCTGGCTTTGCCCCGGCATGCTGGAGGGCTTCCCAGGAGCTGGCGAGTGGCTGCACTGCTGTTGGAGCCGGGGATCCCCGTGGCCTCACAAGCTGTAATCTGGCTTTCACCAGATTACGGGCTGCAAAGGCCTTAATTAGCACAAGCCTAATTTGCTTAAAGGAGCCCGTTTATAATAACCCAATTAAAGCAACGTGAGCTGGAGAAATCGAAACCCGCCTTGATCCCCCGGCATCCCTCGGCCAGTCCCAGCAGCTGCTTGGGGACTGAGCCACCACCGCTGCCGGGAGCCAGGGTCTGGCAGGGCTGGGCAGGCAGCAGGGCAGGCAATGCTGCCCTGGGGCCCTCGGGGTGGGCAGCAGCCCCCGGCCATGCTGCTCCTCATCCCTCCGGCCGCCCGCCTCCCGCTTCCTCCCAGGACGCCGGCCCTTTGTGTTTTTTGACTATAAATGGCACGGCGCCATCGATTGTTTCCGCCGGCGCTGCGGCCGGTTGCCATAGCAGTGAATACTTTCCTCTTGCTGTTTCCCCCGTGCAAATGGCTGGGGAAACCGGGGGAGCCCCCCAGCCCCGGCTGCGTCCCCTGCCCGGCCCCCTAAGCCCTTGTTCCCGTGTGTCCCCTTGCCGTCCCGGCAGCTGGCCGTCCTGCCCTGCCCTGCCTGTGTCTGGCAGGGCGGTGGGGTGACCCCGGGGTACGGATGGGGTCCGCTGCACTGCCCAGCTCGGTGCTGCCCACCCCGAATGGATGATGCCGGGGTGTGGGCAGGGGACCCTGGGGTGGTGTGGGGATGCCCCATGGGATTTGGGTGGGTCGTGCCCCACGGTCCAGCTTCCACAGTGCCTTTCTGATCCCTCCCCAGCTACCTGAACGACCTGGAGAGGATAGCCCGTGCCGACTACATCCCCACCCAGCAGGACGTGCTGCGCACTAGGGTGAAGACCACCGGCATCGTAGAGACCCACTTCACCTTCAAGGACCTGCACTTCAAGTACGTCCAACCCTTTCCCTTTTGCCTTTTCCAAGGCCAAAAAAAACCCCCCTTCTTCCCCATGCCAGGGCAGATCCTGCTTGCACGCTGCACATGCCAAGCCCCCCGGCTTTGCTTATGGTGGGAGCCGCTGCCTCAGAGAGAGCGGAAACCGCCGAAATAGCTGGAGCAGCCTCAAAAACGCCTCACAGGGCTCGGCCTGGGGGCGGATCCAGCCTCTGGCGAGGAGGGGAAGGGGGAAGGCGTCTCTGGGTGCCGTGACGCCGTTTCCGCCACGGGAAGGGCGCTGGGCGGGAGCTGGGGGTCTCGGGGTCAGGAACTGGCGCTGCTGCCCGCTGGCAGCCCGGGGTTGCTTTCCACTGAAAACCCGCAGGAAATAGTCAGGGCTCTGGTTTCCGAGGCAAAAAGCTGGCATCGCGCACATCCCAGGGGATTTAGTCACTTGGCAACGGAGCTGCTGGCAGAAAGATCTGCTGGGGCCCTCCCCGAGCGTGGGGGCTCACAGGGACCCCTGTGCCACCCCGGTGGGATGGCAGTGCTTCRTTGCTCATCGCCAGGGCCATGCTTTGGAGGTGGCAGCGGGGCAGAGAGGATGGTCGGGAAGGGGAGCACAGCAGTGAGGAAGCCTCCGCGCCAGCCGGGCGGTTGGCAGTGGACGTGGCGCTGCTGCCGGGCTTTTCTCTGTGGAGGCAGGGCATCCTCTGCTGCCTGCAGCGGGAGAGGCGCGCGGTGCAGCGGGATCATCCCCTGAGCCCTCGCCCTGCCCATGATCCCGCTGAGCCCCCAGCCGCTCAGCCAAGCACCGCGGCTCCCCTTGGTCCAAGGTCTCTGACAAAACCCCGCAGTGCCTGATCCGGAGTGGGTCTCCGAGAGCATCTCCTGGAGCCTGGCTCCAGGGAGCATCGTGCTGACGCAGTCTGGGAAAGGTGGCCTGATCCTGCCCTGGCTCATGGTGGGGATTTGCTCCGGCTGGAAAATAAGCCCGGACACCACCTGGGATGGGCGGCGGGTGCCGGGGCAGATCCGCGGCACCAGCAAAACCCCTGGGGCAGAGGTGCTGTGCTCTGCCCGCCCCAGCGCCTTTTCCTGGTGCAGCTCCTGCTCCGGGCAGCCGGGGAAACTGAGGCAGGGAGTGGGGCGAGGGTGGTGGGGCTGGGAGCTGACACCCACCACCATGCTGCCTCCCTGCCCAGGATGTTCGATGTGGGTGGCCAGCGCTCGGAGCGGAAGAAGTGGATCCACTGCTTCGAAGGGGTGACGGCCATCATTTTCTGCGTGGCCCTGAGCGCCTATGACCTGGTGCTGGCTGAAGACGAGGAGATGGTGAGTTGGGGGAGATGGAGCGGGCACTGTGAGCTGTCCTCTCCTTGGGGGCCTGGGGGAACACCCCCTCCTCTGGTGGCCACCAGTGCCCTGGCCAGCATGGCCCAAGTCTTGCAGGGCCCTCGGTACCCCTGCCCGGGCAGGCAGGAGCGGTGCAGGGGCAGCAGGTTGGGCAGCAGTGGGGTGGGTGCTGCCTGGGGGTCCCTGCCCGGCTCAGGCTGCCATCTCTCCTRCCAGAACCGGATGCACGAGAGCATGAAGCTGTTCGACAGCATCTGCAACAACAAGTGGTTCACGGACACGTCCATCATCCTCTTCCTCAACAAGAAGGACCTCTTTGAGGAGAAGATTGTGCACAGCCCCCTGACCATTTGCTTCCCTGAGTACACAGGTACCGCGGGGTCCCTCCCTGGTCCCCCTGGCAGGAGGAGCGGGCAGTGCCTTGCCTGGACACTGTAGCAGGAGATGCTGGGGCTGGAGGTGCTGGCTCTCCTGTGCCTGGGGAGCGGTGTGCTGGGGCAGCAAGTGGGGAGCGGTGGTGTTTGTGGTGCCTCGGGGGGGGACGAGGGGCAGCAGCCCAGAGGGGGTTTAGCTGAGGCTCACTGTGCCTGGGGAGCATCAATTTGGTATCGGGGAGGTGGCTGTGGTGGCCTGGGGAGCTGAGCCAAGCCCAAACCCCTTTGGTGCTGGTGGCAGTGGGGTGCTGGTGTCCCCGGGCAGCCGCGGGCCAGCCCAGTGTCTCCTCCTCCCCAGGGGCCAACAAGTACGACGAGGCAGCCGGCTACATCCAGAGCAAGTTTGAGGACCTGAACAAGCGGAAGGACACCAAGGAGATCTACACCCACTTCACCTGTGCCACCGACACCAAGAACGTGCAGTTTGTCTTCGACGCCGTCACCGACGTCATCATCAAAAACAACCTGAAGGACTGCGGGCTCTTCTGAGGGCCGGTGCTGCCCAGGTGGGTGGTGGTCCTGGGGGTGGCCCCCCCAAATTGGGTGGTCACGCAGCACCCTCAGGTTGGGACGGGCCCTGCCTGCCGTCCCCACCGTGGCACAGGCTGGCAGGGGGGGCCCGTGCCCCCCCTCCCCAGACCCCACCCACTCACCACCCGCTCTCTCCTAGGACCCCCGGCCGTGCCGGCGAAGGAAGGACCCCGCCGCCCCCCAACTCCTGCTTCTCTTCGGTTTCATCCCTCCACTCCCACCCCATAAAGAGACTTTTTGGGTGCCAGTGTGGCGGCAGGGCCCGTGTCCCCCCCGCCGCCCCTGCTCACCTCCCGCCATCCTCCTCCTCCTCGCCGGCGTCGCCCTTTCTGCCTTCCTGGGGAAAATGAGGTTTTAATCTTGGTTTTTAACCCCTGAACCACTCCAGCCCCCCCTGTTCATTCGCTCCCGAGCCCTGGCGTTCTCACTGTTTACATTTCAAGTGTTGCTGGCACGGGGGGGACGCGGGGGTCCCCTTGGGGATGCCCACCTGGCCGAAAACACGACCGACAACATTCCTTTTAGTAAACCAGAAAAAAAAACAAAAAAAAAACAMAAAACAAAAAAAACCAAACCAAAACCGCGCAAAAAACCACACCACACCGGCTGGGTCGAGGTTGCTTTTTAAAGAAACCTTTTTACCAAACTATTTAAAAGCGTTCAAGTGCTACGTGGTGGCGGTGTCCTCCATGGCCAGCCCACCCCCCAACCGTGTGCCTTGGGGGGGGGGTCCGCGCCCCACCCTGCCTCACTGCCCCCCACCACCCAGAGGGACGGGCAAGGGCTGGGCAGGAGGGTGGGCAGGGGGTGCTGCCCGCTGCCTGTATCTCCCCCCCTCCTCTTCTTTCTAAGCCTAGTTTTGTAGGGCTAGCTGTTGCGTTGGGCGAGGAGAGCCCGCTGTACAGAGCGGCCCCCGCTGTCCCCCCCCAGCCCGGGGGGGCCCCCTCAGCCGGTGCCCGCGGCCTCGCTTTTCCCACAGGATGTTTTACCGAATTGTTCACATGGTTTGAAATAATAAAATGTAGAAAGGAAAAAAAAAAAAAAAAAAAAAGAAAAAAATATACTGACCCCCCCCCCTGCCCCGTGACCCGGGGGTGGGCATGGGTGCTTCACCTCTGCAGGAGGGCTGGGGGGGTCCCCGGGGCTGGGAGAGGGACACGGGGTGGGCTGGCATCACCTGGGGGCCTGGCAGCATCCCCTGGGTGTGGGGGGTGAGGGCAGCAGTGGGACCCCTGAGGAGGGAGCTGGGATGTTGCTGGGGGGCTGAGCCCCCCCGGAGGTGCTGGCTCAGCAGCTGGGGTGCTGCTGGGGGGGCCACGACCGCCCCCTGGCCCTGCAGCAGCGGGATGGTGGCACCCAGGGGTTCCTAGCACCCAGGGGGCCCCAGTACCACACAGTCCTTGGGGACACCCAGTGCCCAGGGGCACCCAGTGACCTGTGGCCCCGAGGGAGACCTAGCACCCCTTGCACCCAGCAGCCCACAGGCACCCCCAGCTCCAGGGGGCACCCATGGACAACCAGCAGCCTGCAGCACCCAAGGGACCCCCCCAGCACCTCCCAGCTCCAAAGGGTACCCAGGCTCTCCTAGCACCCAAGGGATCCCCCAGCACCCCTCAGCTCCAAGGGGTACCAGGGACCCCCAACACCCTGCAGCACCCCAAGGGACCCCCAGCACCAAGGGGCACCCAAAGACCCCCAGCCTCCCCAGTGCCAAGGGTCATCCAGGGACCCCGAGCACCCCTCAGCTCCAAGGGGTTCCTGGAGGACCCCCAGCTCCAAAGAAAACCCAGGAACCCCAGCACACCTCAGCTCCGAAGGATACGCAGGGACCCCCAGCACCCAAGGGACCCCCAGTACCCCCCAGCTCCAAGGGGTATCCAGGGACCCTCAGCACCCCCCAGCTCCAAGTGTACCAGGGACCCGCAGCACCCAAGGGCATCCAGGACCCAGGGTCACCCAGTGCCCCCCAGCACCTGGAGCCCCCAGGGACCCCCAGCACTCAGCGGCACCAGGTGCCCCGCAGTGCTGGCCGGCGGGAGGGCTGGCGGGGAGTGGGAGCGGGGCCGTGCCCCCCACCCAGGGGTGGCTCCGGGGCTGAGCAGGGGGTTCGGGGCAAGTGGAGATGGTTGCGGAGGTGGGGTGGGGGCAGCAGTGGGGCTGGGCCCCAGGGGAGGGGGAGACCCGGGCTGGGGAGGGGGTGCTGGGGCTGGGGGCTCAGAAGAGCCCACAGTCCTTGAGGTTCTCCTTGATGATGATGTCGGTGACGGCGTCGAAGACGAACTTGACGTTCTCGGTATCGGTGGCGCAGGTCATGTGGGAGTAGATCTCCTTCACGTCCCGCCGCATGTTCAGCTCCAGGAACTGCAGCTTGATGTAGTTGCCCGCGTCCTCGTAGGTGTTGGGACCTGGTGGCGTTGCAGTGAGTGGGGTCCCCTCCTGGGCTGGTGCCCCCCTGCCACCATGGGTGCTGGTCCAGCATCACCCAGCGCTCCCCCGGGTGGGCAAACCTTGCTTGGTCCATGCGCGAGGCTAGTGCAGCATCGCTTGCATGGGGTGCTGAGGACACCTGGTGGGTGGCTGCTGCAGGGTGCTGGCACCCAACCCTTCACCACCACCCCACCACCCCCAGCCTGCACCCGGTGGGCGAGCCGCTGCCACCCTCACCATCGTAGTCAGGGAAGCAGATGCTGAGATGGGCCTTCTTGATCTTCTCCAGGAAGACATCCTTCTTGTTGAGGAAGAGGACGATGGAGGTGGTGGCGAAGTAGCGGTGGTTGCAGATGCTGTTGAAGAGGTGCAGGCTCTCGTGCATGCGGTTCTGTGGAGGGACACAGCCCCGTTGGCCCCACGATGACTCCCACATCATGATGGGGACGAAGTGGGGCAGACGAGGGTGTGGGGTGGTGAGCCTTCCTCACCACTTCGTCATCCTCCACCAGGACCATGTCGTAGGCGCTGAGGGCTGCGATGAAGATGATGCAGGTCACCCCCTCGAAGCAGTGGATCCACTTCTTCCTCTCTGAGCGCTGGCCACCCACGTCGAACATCCTGGGCAGGGCAGGGGGGGTCAGCACCCCCCACCCCCTGCCCACCCCTCCGGCACCAGCCCTCGCCCGGGGCTTGGCCCCCACCTGAAGTTGAGGTCTTTGAAGGAGAACTGGGTCTCGATGATGCCGGTGGTCTTGACGCGGGAGCGCAGCACATCCTGCTCCGTGGGGACGTAGCCGGGAGTCACCAGGCGCTCCAGGTCTGACAGGTAGCTGGCCGGGCACGCAGCGGGCATGAGACACGGGTTAGCACCCCCAGACCCACACAACCCCCTGCCCAGACCCCCCCACCCCACGTACTAGCCAGCTGAGTCGTTGAGCTGGTACTCAGAGGCGCGGTCAAAGCAGGCTTGGATGCCTGCGTCCTTCCAGAGCCGCCCGATGATGTCTGACATCTCCTTGGGCATGGTGCCCTCCTCAATGGTGTCCGAGAGGTGCAGCAGCTTGCGGGCATCGTCCTAGGAGGGAGAGGGGCTCAGCGGGGCCGGGGTGTTGGGGGGTCCCCCCTGCCCAGCATGGGGTGCCCCTCACCTGGCGAGCCGAGTCCCCGTACTGGATGTTGAGGGTGGTCATGGCCCGCACAATGGCCAGCATGGACTGGAGCGTGTTGCTGTAGATGATGGCGATGAACTCCAGGCATTCCTCCAGCGAGTAACCATCCTGGTGGATGATCCTGGCCAGAGAGGGGGGCACAGGGCTGAGCTGGGCACCATGGGGTGGGGGGGCCACCCGTGGGTGCAGCATGGGGCTGAGATGTGGGGTGAGGGCACTCATGACTGTGGTGTTGGGCTGAGCTGGGTGTTGTGGGGTGGGGACACCCGTGGGTGCAGCATGGGGCTGAGCTGGGTGCCATGGGGCTGAGCCAGGCACTAAGGGATGGGTGCATGCCATGGCTGCGGCGTGGGGCAGGCACGCAGCACAGTGGGGCACGGCCAAGCATCACCCCCTGGCACTTACTTCATCTGCTTGACGATGGTGCTTTTCCCCGACTCCCCTGCTCCTGTGGGGACAAAGCATGAGTCACGGCGGTGCCCGCRCCATGGGCACCCCCGGCTGCACCCTGCACTGGTCCCCTGGGACCCCCAGTGCCTGGCACAGCCAGGGGACACTGGTGGCCGTGCCAGGTCTGCGGCGTGGAGCAGGGGGATTATAGCCTGGTGCCAGTGGGCATTAAGGTTGGGCTGAGCCACTGTGGCTAATGGGATCTGCGACGGCTCAGCCGGGGACATGCTCTGGGACCAAGGGGAGGGGTAGGGGACATGGTGCCATCTCAACCCCGCCACCCAGCACCCGATGCCCCAAGCCTGTGGCAGTGCAGGAGGACGTGCCCTGGGCTGGGCTGGGAAGACAGCAATGGCACTCATGGTCCCACCATGTCCAGAGCATCTCAGTCCTCGGGCACCACTGGGGCACTTGGGAGGGACTGGGACGGACCTGCAGTGCTGGGGGGCTGCAGGGACAGACCCCAGGGCTTGGGCAGAGGGGTAGTGGTGTGGGCTGCACAGAGTGCCTGAGGGTGCCTGGGAGGATGGGGTGGCAGGGGGCTGCCGGGGTGGGGTCCTCATAGGTGGTATTGGTGAAGGCTCTTGAGATGGGTTGGTTGGGTTTGGGGAGGCCGGGGAGTTGGGGGACAATGGGGTGAGCTGTTGGATGGGCTGCTTGGGTTTGGGGGTTCCTGGAAGCTGGGGGCTTTTATAGTGGGCTGTTGAGATGAGCTGGTTTGGGGGAGCCTGGAACAGGGGGCTGTTGGGGTGGGCTAGTTGGGTTTAGGGGTGCTTAGGAGAAGGGGGCTGTTGGGTGGATTGTTGGGCTGGGCTGGTTGGGTTTGGGGGGGGTCAGGGAAACTTTGGGTGGGCTGTTGGGGTGGGTTGGTTGGTTTTAGGGGTGCCTGGGAGTGGGAGGCTGTTGGGGTCACTGTTGGGGTGGTCTGGTTGGGTTTAGGGGTGCTGGAGGCATCAGGGAAACGTTGGGTGGGCGGTTGAGGTGGGCGGGTTGGGTTTAGGGCTGCCTGGGAATGGGTGTGCTGTTGGGGTGGGCTGGTTGGTTTTAGGGGTGCTAGGGGAGTCAGGGAAACATTGGGTGGGCTGTTGGGGTGGGCTGGTTGGGTTTGGGGGTGCATCTGGGGGCCAGGGGAATGTTGGGTGAGCTGATTGGGTTTAGAGGGTGTGTCTGGGGGGTGCCAGAGGAATATTGGGTGGGCTGGTGGGGTTTAGGGGTGTGAGGAGGTGTCAGAGGAACATTGGGTGGGCTGTTGGGGTGAGATGCACAAAGGATGGGTATCTCCCCCAGGGTGTGGTCCCCCCCATACCCAGCAGCAGCAGCTTGACTGTCCTGGCATCCTTCTCAGCGTCCTCCTTGAGCTTCTTCTCCAGTTCACGGGAGTGCTTCTCCTCGGCACTGGCCCCGGCGCCCATCCTCGGCCCCGCGGCCCTGCGGCTCACCCGCTCCTTGGAGGTCAGCACCAGGATGGGCAACGAGCTCCAGCGCCCCGCCGCCTCCAGCGCTCGTCTCCCTGCACCCTCCGCGCCCGCCGCTGACTGCCCCGCTGCCGCCGCCACCGCTGCCACCACCGCCCACCCAATGTGGGCCAAGGACGGGGCCAAGGTCCCAGGGGGCCGCCCGAGGGTGTGCTGTGCTCAGCACCCGTGGCTTAAGCTGAGCCCGCCCCCCGCCCTCCCTGGATAAACCCCCTTAAATCTGCAGCGGGCTGAGCTCAGCAATCCCACGGCTCCCAGCGTCAGCGCTTCTGCCGGGGGGGGGGGCCCAAGGCCAGCCAGCCCCCGCTTTGCCCCCCCCGGGGCTGGGGACAGTGACCTGGCCACCCCCGGGGATGTGGGACCCCCACCCAGCTCTGGCTCTGCTGTGGACCCCAGGGGAGGTTGGAGCCGGGAGGCTCTGCTGGGGTCCGGCAGAGGTTGGGGGGCAGTGGGTGGAAATGTCCCCATTGTCCCCAGCTCATGCTGGTCATCCCCCCCTTCCAAACGAGTGTCCACAGCCCCCCCCAGTAAGCCATCCCAGTGTCCCCAGGTCCCCATGCCCAGTGTCCCCAGGGGCACCCACCCAGTGATCAAATGCCAGCCCCAGTCACCCCACCCTGTGTCCCCAGGATCCCTTCCAGGACCCTCCACCAATGTCCCCAGGCCCCCCAGGTACACTCCATAGTGTCCCCAGCCACCCACCAGTACACTCCTGGTGTGTCCAGGCCAGCCCAGTGTCACCCTCCAGAGTGTCCTCAGGCATCCCCAGCAACACCTGCACAATGTCCTCACGGACGCCCGAGTACCCTCCCCAGGGTCTCCAAGCCCCTCCCCAGTAACACTCCCCAGTATTCCAAGGAGAAATCCCAGTATCCCCCCGGTGTCCCCAGGCAATCCCAGTACCCCCCAGTGTCCTCAGGACATGCCTCTGCAAAAAAAACCTGCCCAATGTCCAGGGGCACCCCAG
>JAYKAV010003253.1:83901-100968 GCA_035582835.1 Phoebastria nigripes
GTGCCCCCAGTACAGCCCAGTATCGCCCACTACCACCCCCAGAGCCCCCTATAGAGCCCATTGTACCCCCAAGTACTGGCTCCCAGTACCAAATCTTAATGCCCCAGTACTTCCCCCGGTGCCCCCAGTACTGACTCTGAGTGCTCCCAGTGCCTCCAGTAACACCCAGTACTGCCCTCCAGCACAGCCCAGCGTACACCCCCAGTGTACCCCTAACACCCAGGCAGTACCACCCAGTACTGCCACCTCCCCGTGCCCCCCGTCCTGCCCAGTGCCCACCACCCAGCACCCAGTGCCCGCGGCTTCCCAGTGTTCCCAGTGCTCCCCCGGGGCCCCCCCACTCCCCGTCTGGCCCCAGCCCAGCCCTCTGCACCCCCGGCAGGACTCGGGCAGACTTCAGGGGATTACATGACGGGGCCAGGCAGCAGCGCAGCCCCCAGCTGCCCGCTCCCCGTCCCYGACAGAGCACACACAGGCACCCGTGTCTGTCCCAAAGCCAGTGTTTATTTGGGGGTGCCCCCGGCTGYGGCGGGGGGCACTTGCTCAGCCCCTGCACTCCCCATGTACAACTATTTACAACCCCCCCCACCCACTGGGGTGCCCCGAGGGGGTGGCTGATGGGCTGGGTGCCCCAAAYGCCTGTAGGTGCTGGTGCCAGTGAGTGCCAGCGGTTCCCCAAGGTTTTACCCCAGCACAGCCCTTTCTCCTTCCCTTTCCCACCCAACGACCCCAGCTGAGCCCCCACCATGGCCCGGACACCTGGGTCCTGTCTCGAGGGTCCTGTCTCCCCCCCCACCAAGCCCCTGGTGGGGGAAGACGGGGCCGCGTACCCTGGCCCCACAGCCCCCTTCTCCTAGGCTTGCCTGGTGGTCTGCAGCTTCCCTGCGGAAAGCACTTTCTCCTCAATAACCAGGTGGGGAAACTGAGGCACGAAGCTGCAAGGGCCGTGCCCAGGTTGGGGGGGGGGGCAGCCCTTGTCCGGTGCCACCTCTCCCCCTGCCTCATCCCCCCTGGCTGGAGTTTGTCCCCCTCCCCAGGGCATCACCCCCATCCCGCACCAGGACCCGGCACCTCCGGCCCCCAGTGTGGTGCTGTGCCCCAGCTGGGAGGAGACAGTGRCCGCGGTGCCCGGTGGTCCCCACGCACCAGGATCCTGGGGTCCCGGGGTGGGGGGGAAGACAGCGATGCTGGTTGTGGCCACCCTGGGGGTCCCCGCTCCTCCCCAGGGCCAGGAGGTGAGGGTCGCATTGCCCCAGTGACTATATACACCCTACAAATAAATACCGTCTCCTGTGGGAGGGGGGAGCGCGTGTGTCTGCGTGTGTGTGTGCGTGGATGTATATATATATATATATTTATTTATAGATATTTTTAATATTAAAAGGGGGGAAAAATAGACCATTGTGCTAGCAAAGTCCCTGATGATGGTTTCATGTATGCCCGTAGGTCTCTGGCTGGTGATTCCGGCGGTTTCGAGGCTTCTTCTGGTCCTGCTGCTCCTTGGCTTTGAGGCCAGCCAGCGGCTGCGGGGGGCTGGCGGCCGTGTGCCGCCAGTAGCCCTGGCAGTACTGGTCCAGGAGTCCCATTTCGGGCTGGGTGAGGAGCTGCAGCAGGTCCTGGTAGCGGGGAGTGGGGGCACCCGGCAGGCCGGGGGGGGTCTCCGCCTGGACCAGCACGGCGTGGACAGCGCGGCCGCTGAGGACGCGGAGCTGCACCTTGGTCACTGTGTGCTTGAAGTTGTTCTCGGTGGCGGTGCAGGAGTAGAGGCCGCTGTCGGCGAGCTGGAGGGCGCGCAGCAGCAAGCCCTGCTCCGTCCGCAGCACCCGGCCCTCCACCCGCAGCTGCGGAGGGAGAGGTGGCACGGCTCAGCCGGCTGGTGCCCAGCCGCCCCGGCACCCCCTGGCACCCTCCGGCGCAGCGCCCTGCCCTACCTCTTTCCGCCGGTCGCTGTTGTCCTTCTGCAGCAGCCACTTGATGCTGGCCTGGGGTGAGCGGGGCTGGCACTCCAGGAAGGCGGTGCTGCCCTCCACCCCGTACTGCACGGCCTCCACCGTGTTCTTGTTAGCTGCAGGGGTGGGCCATGGGCAGTGGGGTCACACGCGCTCCTCCATGCCCCCTGCCCCGCTGCCCTCCTGCCCAGCCCACCTGCTCTCCGAGGGAGAGCTCCTGTCCACCTCCAGCCACGGGTCTGCCTGCTCCCCAGCCTCCCTGCAAGTGTGCTCCTCCTCTAGTGTGGCCATCCTTCCACAAGGGTGTCTGTCCATCCGTCTGTCCGTCCATCCGTCCATCCATCCATCCATCCATCCATCCATCCATCCATCCATCCATCCACCCATGTTCATCTTCCTCTGAAGTATCCATCCATTCATCCATCCCTTCATTCATCTACACACCCATCAATCTGTGGTCATCCTTCTCCCCACCGTATCCATCCCTCCCTCCCTCCCTCCCTCCCTCCCTCTATCCACCCATCCAAATTTGCTCATTCTTCTCCCCAACATATCCATCTATCCATTCATTTTCCATCCCCAATGTATCCATCTATCTGTCCATGTTCATCCTACTCCCCAATGCATCTATCCATCCATCCACCCACCCACCCATCCATCTGTGCTTAACCTCATCCCCAATGTATCCATCCATCCATGTTCATCCTCCTCCCTAATGTATCCATTTTCATCCATCCATCCATCCATCCATCCGTCYGTCCATCCGTCCGTCCGTCCGTCTGTCTGTGAATCCGCCCATCCATCCATGCTCACCCTCTTCCCGTATATCCACCCACACAACCATCAACCCAGCAGGGCATCCATCCACCCATGTCCCCCTCTGGCCATTGCCCACATCCTCCTGCCCCCTGCCCTCAGCACACCCCCCCAGCAGCCCCCCGTGCCCCAGACCTCACTCACTGTTGGAGTTGTAGCCTCGGCACTGGCGGATGGGGTTGCCGTGCCGGACGTCCTGCCGCCGGCTCCGCCTGTGGGGAGGCGGGAGGTGAGTGGGGGAGCCCGGGRCCAGGGGGTCCCTCCCTGCCGCTCTCCCCCGGCCCCCCCTACCTCTTGGAGGAGGCGGAGTAGCGGGTGCAGGCGCTGCCGTCCCAGGCGCAGTAGGGGTCCCGGGCCAGGCAGCAGTCGGCACAGGCTTCCCCGTACACGTCGCAGCGGTGCAGGGCCAGGTGGGTCACGCCTACGGCTGAGGACACGTACAGCTGTTGCTGTTGGGGGGACAGAGAGGACAGGGTGAGATGTCATCTTGTCCCCACCCTGCAAGGACCCCCCAGAATGAGCTGCAGCCTTCCGGTACTGGGACTGGCCGAGACACCAGAGCCACCCAGGGCCACCGGAGCCAGCTCGCCCTGGGGCCACCCGTGTGCCTCCCGCTCTGGTGCTGCGGTGACGCCGGGCAGTGCCGCGGCTGGGCCCGTGATGGGATCTGCCCAGCCCCCTGTGACGTGCCGTGACTCACCCTCTTGGAGGAGATGGTCATTGTCTTGATGGGTGCCGGCACCTAGATGGGAGCAGGAGTGAAGGAGACGGAGGGGTGAGCACCTGGCCTTGACGCTGCAGCCCCAGGGTGGGCATCCCAGACCCCCCCAGGCAGCTGGGGTGGGCAGGGGCGAGCAGGGGAGAGCTGTGAGGGGGCAGGAGGACCAATGCTTGGGGTCCCTCCAGAGCTGGCCAAGGGGCCGGCTGATGTCCCAAGGGGCTGGCTGATGTCCCAAGGGGTGGCTAGTGTCCCAAGGGGCTGGTTGATGTCCCAAGGGGTGGCTAGTGTCCCAAGGGGCTGGTTGATGTCCCAAGCGGTGGCTGGTGTCCCAAGGGGCTGGCTGGCTGGGTCGAGGACACTCAGCAGAGGGTGGAGAACAGGACAACCCTTACCTTGAACACCTCGATCTCCTCCAGCATGAGCTCCTCCGTCTCCATGTCATCCCGGGGGAGCACGATGACCTTCTGCACAGTGCCCCGATCTGCAAGACACCATGGTGCCCGGGCACTCAGTGCCACCCCTGGGCACCTGCGCCCTCCCCTCCTGGGAAGGGGGTCCCTGCTGGGGCTGGGGGGAGGAAGGACCCCCCAAGCCCATCCCCATCTCTCTCCTGCTGCAGTGGGAGGCTGTGCCTGGGGTGCAGCGTACCGGCTCAGGTCACTGCCCGTGGCTAGGGACTGCCATCACCCAGGGCAGGGTGGGGACAGCAGCTGGGGACAAGCAGCAGGGCAGGGGAAGGACCAGGAGGGATCACGGGGGCTCTAGGATGCGCATTAGAGCAGGGGAAGCACCAGGCTGGGCAACAGTGCCCCCAGGATGGGCACTGGGGCTGGGGAAGGACAGGGCAGGATGCCGGTGCCTCTAGAATGGGCCATCGGGCAGGGGAAGCTCGAGGCTGGATGATGGTGGGCTTAGGATGGGCAATGGGAAGCACGAAGCTGGATCGCAGAGCCCGTAAGATGGATGCCAGGGTCGGGAAGGATGAGGCTGGATGGTGGGGCCCCTGGGGTGGGCACTGGGGGAAGGGGGAGGACCAGGCTGGATGGTGACATCCCTAGGATAGGAGGTATCATGCTGGATCGCTGGCTCCGGGGATGGGAACTAGGCTAAGGGAAGGACCAGGCTGGACGGTCCGTGGGATGGGCACCGGGGCAGGGGAAGGACCAGGCTGGAGCCTCAAGGAGGGGCAGGGATCTCAGGGGGGGTCTCAGCCCCTTGCCCCGCTCCAGCGTGGCGGAGGGCACCGTGCTCTGGCCAGCCCTGGTGGTGCCCATGCCCTCCGGGGCCGCGCCGGAGCATGCTGCGTTCCCCGCGGTGCGCGGCGTGGGTACCTGTGCCCAGGAAAAGCACCTCATAGCGCCCATCTGCTGCGTCCACCTGGTCGACGGCCACGGTGGTGAAGCGGTAGTTGACGTTGGTGCGGACCACCAGTGGCTGGCGGTGGGTGGGGTAGACGGCATGGTACATCAGCGGGTGCGCGCGCATGAAGTTGATCACTTCGTCGGGGTAGTCCTTGGTCGACTTCATGGACGGGGTGAAGGTCCCCCCAGGGCACTGCGGCACAAACGTCAGCAGCGCTTGGTGACCTGGTATCCGGGCACAGGTCCAAGCGTGCTGGCTGCCTGGCAGGCGCCAGCTCACCTCCCCACGCATGCCCAGGGGGTACTTACAGTGCCCGGCCGGGGGTAGGGCATTTTGCCCGTGTAGGGCATCCACTGGTAGTTGGGTCCCTCCTTGTGCGCGAAGGGCCCATTGAAGACCATGCGGATGTCGGCCATGGAGTAGACGCAGACAGCAGAGCCTTTGAAGACCGACCTGGGAGGAAGGATCTGCTGCCACCCTCCAGCTTGGCACTGCCCGCCACCGTGGCATCACTGGGACCCCCACCCAGCTGGGGACCCCCCCTCCACTGCTCCATGCTGGGAGGGTCAGCACTCACCCCGAAGCGGAGAACACAGCGTAGATAACAGGGTTCTTGGTGTCCTGAGTCTGCTGGATGAAGACATCCTCTTGGGACAGAAAGATGGGGGTGTCACCATGGGGGTGGCGGGATGCCCCTCACACCCAGGGACGCCAGGGCAGGGGAGAGAGCTCTGCATGGGAGAGCTAAGAGGTGGGGGGCAGCAAGGGGGTCCCCAGCCCTCCCCAGGGTGCCCCCCAAGCCTGCAGGGGTGCAGAAGGCCCCCGGCCGCCGCCTCGCCCACTCACGGAGCTCGTCAAAGTGTGTTTCGATCCCGTCAGGTCCCGGCACAGAGCAGACAAGCCGGGCCTTCAGGAAGGTGCTCCACTTGTTCACGAGGCAGCAGTGGCCCCCGTCGTCGTTCTGCAACGGAGGGACCCCCGCACTCAGCCCTGCCTGCCCCTCTGCCTGCTCCCTGCCTGCCCGCCACTCCACCTACCAGGCAGATGCGTCCGATGCGGGAATAGACCCCAGGGCTCAGCGGGGAATCGGCTGACTTCTCTCGGAAGAAGAAGTAGAGCTTGTCGTCGTTCCTCTCGCTGCTGTCAGGGATGAGCTGGGCGCGGACGAAGGCTGGGTCTGGAATAGCATGGCACGGCACCATCAGCTCAGTGGCACCCCCTGCCCCGTGCCGCAGCAGGATGCTGAGCCCCCCTCTCCTCCGGCGTCTCCTGGAAAAGCACTGCCGTGGTTGCAGGGCGAGAGCTGGATCTGGACCAGAGCTGCAGAGGTGGGCTGAGGAACTGGGTCTCTCTGGTGGTCATCGGTGCTCCAGGAGGGGCTCAGAGCATCCCTGAGGTCCACAGGGCGGAGGGCTCCAGCAGCTCTATGAGCAGGGCGGTGGGAACTGGTCTTCCCCCCCCGGGGAGGAACCACACAGCCTGGAAGCTTCTCAGGAAGCTTCTCCCTGCCATCCATCAGCCGGTGCCCAGCCTGCGCTGACAGCTCCCCCTCTTTGGGTTACCGCCCCACTGGCTCCCCGGCCCGGCAGGATCAACCCATCTGCTCTGCTCTGTTTACTCAGCTGCCGCCCCGCGGGCAGGGGTGCTCCGAGGGGGGCAGGATGAGCGCTTGGGGTCACCGATCGCAGGCGACATGGTTGACATCTCAGCCCTGCAGAAACCCACGCACAGACTCCGGCAGAGCCAGCCCCATCTCTCACCAGCTGGCTGCTCCCTCCGCCCAGCAAAGCCCCTGGCACATCTGTCACCGTGCCCCACACAGCTATCCCTCTGCCCATCTGCCCTAGATTTCTATCCATCCATCCGTCCGTCCGTCCGTCCATCCATCTGTCATCTATCCAGCCATTCATCCATCATCCATCCAGCCATCATCCACCTGTCCATCCATCCACCCATCCATCCATCACCTGTCCACCCATCCGTCCACCCATCCATCAACTGTCAAACATCCATCCATCCATCCATCCCACACCACCACCCATCCAACTCCTCATGCCTGTGGAGGACAGGTGGTCCTGGCAGAAGGACGCAGTACGACACGACGGGTCTCATCTCTAGGGCTGGAGCCATGGGGTCTCCAGGGAACATGGGCCAATGACGCCCCGAACTCACCATTGAGCCAGCGTGAATTGTACTGGTCTGTCCTCATGGCCGTCTGCTTGCCCATGGTGCGGAAGATGGCTGCGTCCGTGCCCATGAAGTCAATGTAGACGCCAGCATAGAGCTCTTCATCTGTAGAGGGCAGAGATCAGCCAGGGGCTCCCACCTAGTCCCATCCACCCACCTTCTCCCACTGCCCCAGGCTCCATCTAGCCCCAGCCCTGGCCAGTAGCCACCAGGCAACCAAGAGCCACTGCCAGTGGCCATCCCAGAGAGCTCGGGAGGTTGGCACTGGTCTGTAACCAGGATCCCCACCTCCACTGGGCCAGGTGCCCAAGGACTGGGCATCCCGGGTGCCCAGCCATCTGCAGCTGGAGCGGGCAGGGGTGGCAGGGGCAGCAGCCCGACTCCTTGGGGATATTCAGGCAACGCAGGAAGACGCTGGGAGCAGTCGTCCCACCTTGCCTGCGTGTTCCCTCTGCCCAACACAGGCAGCGCCGGCCCCAGGGAGCTACAGGACTCACTTATTAATGCAGAGACGGTGTCTACTTTGGGGTCGTAGGAACACTTCCCCTTGCCCGACTCCAGCTTGTCCGGCTCCAGGTAGAAGATATAATCCTGGAGAAGGAAGCAAACGGAGGAGCTGGTTACACTTTCACCCCTCCATCCCCATGGCACCTTCCAAAGCCCTCTGGGAGAGGCAGCCTCCTCTGGGATGGAGCCAAGCAGTGAGGACGGATGTGGATGGACCACACCGGGGGTCTGCAGGTCTCCTGAGAAGCTGAAGCCCCCGCGAGCTACTCCTCCGATGTTGCTGGATGCTTCTCTGTGCCCTCCACTGCTTGGAGACTTGGCYGAGCCACCAGGCTGAAACGGGGCATCCATCCCCCATGCCCGCTTCTAGGCAAACATCTCCCTCCGGCTGCCTCTTCGCCCCGGCCGGCCGTGCTGCACATCGTGGGGTGCCGCTTGGCTGGCTCCAGGTCACGCAGCTCCAGCAGCTTCGGCAGGCGGTGTTTGGCCAGCGGCACAGCTCGGCTGCGACCCTTCATGCTCCTCCTGCCAGGACCTGCTTTCCAGCGGGCGCCACCAGGGTGGCATCATGGTGAGATGCTGCGCCTGCTCCGGGGGATTCGCCCCTCACCATTAGAAGCCGTCTCCCCGCCATCGCCTCTGCCTTCCCCGTGGCCATCCCCGGCACTGTCACGTGTCGCTGGCCAGGGGCGAGACCCACGCTGCCTCCAGAGATGCACGCAAAATCCTCTGCCAGCGCCGGCTGGGGGCAGGCAGGGCCAGGCTGGCCCAGCCAGGTCACCCCTCACCCCTGGCATACGGACCCCCAGAGCCGGGATGAAGCAGCAGCACGGCAGCACCCACAGGGAGCCCAGGCGCAGGGGGGACCTCGGGCAATCAAATTGGGCTGGCAGAGCTGCCTGCTGGCCCTGTGCCCTGGCTTTGATGCCAGGGTGATGGACACGGTGGCGGCCACCCTCCGTTGAGAGGCGAGCAGGGTCCTGGCAGAGCTCCCGGCTCYGGGAAGGGCGGGAGGGGTGGGGAGCTGGGATGCTCACCACACACATCTCCCACCCCAGGGTTTGCTGGCACCAGCTCCTCCTGGGGCACCCAGCCCCAGAGATGGGCACGGCCGTGCTTCCACCATCCCCATCGCCACACCGCGCCGCCTGCGCCACCGTCACCATCACAAACTCCTCTGCCCAGCGCCGGCCCCACTCCCGAGCAGGGCAAACCCTTTGCAGGGAGAACCTGGGCTCTCCAGCGCAGCCCCGGCCCCGGCCGCACCATCTCACCCTCCCAGCCGGGCAACCCACGAGCCGTCACGGTGCCGGCACTGCCGCTTGGCTAACACACCTTGAAACGCATCGGAGCTGCCGGAAAGCTGGTGCCAGCAGCCCCCAGGGAGCCCTCTGCCCACCTCCCACCCGCCCTCAGAGCGGAGGGGCCAGGGGGGCAGAGGGACAGGCAGGGGGGAGCCCCAGGCTGCCGCAGGGTGCCCGTGCCCCACGTGCTCCCCGGCCCATGCACCGACCCACGTTAGTCTGGAGGGGAGAGGCTCGGGGGCGACACTGTCAGGGCAGGCTGGACGCTGGGTGTCCCCAGAAGCTGGATATGCCGTCACCTCCCTGAGCCTGCTTCCCGCTGGGATGACACAAGCCCCTGTCTGGGCAGGGCGAAGCAGCTGCTCAGCAATGGTTTTGTAGACCCTACCAAAACACCTCCTGCACATCGCCTTGGAATCCTCCCCTGAACTACCCGGAGCCCCATGGCTCTGCCGACACGTGGCCCCACTTCCAAGGGACACAGCAAGCCTGGAGCCGGGCAAAACCAGCAGCAGGGCAGGGGGAGCCACCGTCCCTGACAGTGTCCCCCGCAGGGGACCCGTGCGCGGCCTGGGAAGAAGGAGTTAGTGAGAGAAGGAGAGCGGAGACACCAGGCCGGTGGCCGGAGGATGCTGTGCCGAGAGGGAAGGAGATGGCGGGGATGCCCATGGCACGGGGCGCCCAGCCTAGGGGTCGGAAGCATGCCGGTGGGAAGGAGAAGGAGCCCATGGCTCCGGCGTGGCCCAGGGGAGAGGTGGGCACGGCTGCGGCAGGCTCCCAGACCGGTTCCCACCTTGCTTTGTGCTGGTCTCGGGCTGAGGGGGCCGTCGGTGGATCTGCTTTCCCGGCCTCCCGGCTGGCTCGGCGGAAACCCCTGGGGAAAAGGAGCAGGGCAGAGAGTTAGCGCCGGGGTGGGGGGGAAGGACCCCCCGGGGCAGGGGCGGGCGGGGGGACCCCAAGAGCAGGGGTGCCGGCAGGGGTCCCCGGATGCTCTGGGTTGGGCTGGCCTCCAGCAGGAGCTTCTCTGGGACGGATCCTGCTCTCTCCTGCAGAACTGGGGTTCCCGGTGCAGGGCAGGAGAGAGCGGAGAGACGGCTGCCCGCAGCCAGCCAGGTTGGGCTCACGCCCGGGGACACAACGCTGGCACCTGCCACCCAGCTGGCAGTGGCCCGTGCAGAGGAGCAACGCCCCGGCGCCGAGCCGCGGCACAGGGGAAGCTACTGGCACCGCGGGGGTCACTGGGACCCCCTGTCCCTGCCGCACTGCTGCTGGCTCCGCCAGAGGGGACACACGATGCTGTCCTCAATTGCACCGGCACCCCTGGTCCTCCTCAAATGCTGCCACTGCCCAGTCTGGTCCCAATCTGGTCCCAATCCGGTCCCAGTCCGGTGTGGCCCGAGCAGCACCCGCCTCTCTCGGTGCCCATGCCAGGCTCGAGGAGCACTGCGGCAGACGCCCGTCCTCCACGTCCAGCGCCGTGCTCCTCCCTCGGCTTGGGCTGGCGGCAGCCGGCTTGCTCCGACCGCGGGAGAGGACACAGCCCGGGACCTGCCACCCCGGCGCAGAGGGGATGGACACCTCGCAGGACTCGGGGCCCCCCGGGATGCCTGCGCTGCTACTCGCAGAGACCAGCTCCCTCCCAGGGCCGTCCCGAAAGCGCTCCTCTGTCTGCCACACATCCAGCCTGCTGGCACGCAGCTTCGACGCCACCCTCTCGCTGCATGCCGCGGTCCTCGGGGCCGGGTGACATCCATCCAGGGACACCCCCGGCACAGCTGCATGCACCAGCATGGTGCCTGCCACGGTTCTCCCTGTGCAATGCTGATGCTGGTGCAGTGCTGGGCATCCTCCGCATCCACGGCGAGGGGCTCGGTGGCCCAGCAGCAGGTGGGAAGCCGGGGAGGACATGTCCCTCGCCGCAACAGAGATCCAGTGGTGGCTGCGGCCGGTGGGGCGGGAGGGCACATCGCATGGAAGCTGGCGTCAGGGTCCAGCCGGGCGGCTCAGTTCCGGCGTGAAGAGAAGTCCTCGGTCTGYGGAGATGGCTCAGCCCCACTCGGCAGCACGGCATCGTTAGCCATGGTCACCCCCCAGCCTGCCGCTGCCCCCCCAACCCTCTGCCCCCCCAAACCTCCCAGCACCAGCTGGCAGAGCGGAGCCGTGCCGCGCTGCCCTCCTGCCCCCYGCTGCAGTCCCATAGCGGCTGCACCGGCACCACCAGGCTGGGCACCGGCTCATCGTCCTCCCATCCCTCCCTCCCCTCACCTGGGCTTTCCGCCCACGGTTGACGAAGGTGCAGATGGGGTTGTAGGCGCCGGTGCCACACACGTAGAGGTGGGTCCGGTTCCAGGGCTGGATCAGGCGGATGAAGTTGCCGCACTCCCCCTGGGAAGCAGAGGAGCGGGGTGCCAACCCCAGCAAGGGRACGGGGGCACCCCCCTTCCCACTGCCTCCCAGCACCCACGCTGGGGCGGGCACCATGGGGTCCAGCCCCCTGGCACGGGGTAGGAGCTGGGGAAGGGAGAAAGCAGGCCAAGGAGCCGGGACGGTGGGAGGCTGGCATGGGACAGGGCATGGGGCCATGGGTTGGGGTGGGGCCATGGGTTGGCATGGTCATGGGTTGGTATGGGTCATGGGCTGGCATGGGGCATGGGTTGGCGTGGGGCATGGGTTGCTATGGGTCATGGGACGGCATGAGTTATGGGTTGGTATGGGTTATGGGTTGTCACGGATCATGGGTTGGCACGGGCCATGGGTTGGCATGTGGCATGGGACGGCACAGGTCAGGGGTTGGCATGGGCCATGAGCTGGCATGCCGGAGGGCCCAGCCCTGGTCGGTGGGAGGAAGCAGCGTGGGGAGCTTGGCCTCCTGCTCRTCCGTGAAGCTCTGCAGGACCTGCAGGCTGGGACAGAAGGGGTGGCAGGACACCGCAACACCTTGGAGTGCCACCCCATCCCGGCATGGCTGCAGATGCTGCTGAGCTACAGAGGACCTGGGGGATGGCTTTTCCAGGGTAGGACACGAGGACATGAATCCCCTTCCAGTGCTGGCCACCAACCCCCCCGTCGCTACCAGAAGCGGGTTTGTGGTGGCCACTCACGTTGCTGTTCTTGCCCGACAGGATGCACTCCTCGATCCTCTGCTGGGACGCGGGCCAGTGGATCTGCAGAGACACCAGCCCAGGGGAGACCAGGGCTCCCACCCGGCCCCAGCTCTTCCCCACCACCACCAGCGATGCCCATCGAGCTCTTGCCCTGGTATCCAAAACGCCCGCCCAGGTGCCCGGTTGCCCCCCTTCCACCCGTGCCCTGCGATGGCAACTTACGATGAGGGGCTCGCGGTTGATGTCGTGGAGGTCCAGCGAGAGGACGTAGTCCTTGCTGCCCACGTACATGCGGTCGTGGTCCTCGTCTTTCAGCAGGATGCGGTAGTCGCTGGAGT
Source organism: Phoebastria nigripes (assembly GCA_035582835.1). Lineage (NCBI taxonomy): Eukaryota > Metazoa > Chordata > Aves > Procellariiformes > Diomedeidae > Phoebastria > Phoebastria nigripes. The sequence continues at coordinate 96,190 of JAYKAV010003253.1, forward strand.
TGAGGAGGAAGTTGAAGAAGTGCGCTGTGCCCGTCGCCTTCAGCTCTGCGGGGGCAAAGAGGCAGGCGTCAGCACCCCGGGGACCCCCACCTTCCCCTGAGTCCAAGCCTGGTCCTGGCTGGAGGGCGTCCTGCAAGAGGAGGTGGGCACCTTCCAGCCCCATGGTGCCCACCGTCCAGCCCATGATGTCCACCTTCCAGCCCCCAAATCCCCCTCCATGAGCACCACAATGCTGCCACCTCTATGTGGGATATGGGACAATGACAGAGATGCTCATGGCCAGTTGGGACAACCAAGAGTGGCCAGGGGAGAGGACAGCAGGACCTGGGCTCAGGAGACCCAGCACCCCACAGCAGGGAGTGGAGCTCCCCACCAAGATGGGGCAGGAAGRGGGGCTCCCTGGCACCCCAGCCAAGAGCCCACAGCTCCCAAAATCTCTGGCATCGTCCCTCTCCTGCCCTGTGTCCCCATGTCCCAGCCAGGCCACTGGCTCCTCGGATGGGGGAGCTGCGACCCCAAGGAGCCAGCTCCTGGGGAGGGGACGAGCCTCTCCCCCGCCCTGCACACCCCATCCCCCCTTGGGAAGTTATTTTTAGCCCGAGTGTGGGAGCAACGAGTGAAGAGGATAATGAGGGTCATGAATATTCACAAGTGCAATGAGGCAGCCAGATGGAAGGCAGAAGTGCTGCAGATGATGTGGGCTGGTGCCAAGGACCACGTGGCAGGGGCCAGGGCACGAGCAAGACAGAGGACCCTACTCCCATGGGACACTATCTGCCCTGGATGCCACCTCCTTTGGAGGTGCCACCCCTTTGGATGCCACCAACAGCCATCGAATGCCACTCCCAGCCATCAGATGCCACCCCCATGGGACGTCATCTTCCCCATATGTCACCCCCTTTGGAGGTGTCACCCCCTTTGGATGCCACCCCCAGCCATCAGATGCCACCCCCATGGGATGACATCTGCCCCAGGTGCCACCCGCTTTGCAGGTGCCACTCCCTTTGGAGGTGCCACTCTCTTTGGATGCCACCAACAGCCATCAGGTGCCACCTCCATGGGACACGATCTGGTCCAGATGCCACCCCCTTTGGAGGTGCCACCCCCTTTGGATGCCACCCCCAGCCATCGGATGCCATCTCCATGTGATGCCACCTGCCTCCAACGCCACCCCCTTTGGAGGTGCCACCCCTTTGGAGGTGTCACCCCCTTTGGATGCCACCCTCATGGGACACTGGCCCCATGAGCATCCCCACCCCMCAGTTTCTCCCTCCACGCAGGGGCGTGCCCTGTGCAGGCACTGGGTGCTGGGGCTGGACTGGGGCTGAGAGCAGCCCCCTGGGGACCCCCCTTCGGTGGTGGGAAGGTCGGTAGTGGGAAGGAGCACGCCGGCTTCCAGGCAGGGCCGGGCAGGGCTCCAGCGGCCAGCTGCTGTTCCCAGCCGGGATGCCAAGCGCCTGCAGATCTCCCTGACCTCCCGCCTGCCAGCCCCATGGGGGGCTGGCAACGTCCCACGGGTGTCCCCAGGGGGCCTTCCCATCCTGGGCACCCTGAGGATGCAGGGGTCTGCCCTCTTTGGGGAGCGGGAGGGATGGGGAGGGCTGTGCCCTGCACCCTGGCGGTGCCAGGGATCCCCTCTCACAGCCCTGGGGACCCCCCATTTGGCATCCCGGGGGTGGGCTGGGGGGCTGGCAGGGGGACGAGTGCCTCCGGGGCAGGGCGGGCACCCACCCTCCTGCTGGCCAGGGGGAAGGGGGTTCTCCACAGGAGCCCACGCCAAGGGGGCACAGGGGTGCCCAGGTGCAGCCAGAGCCATGCCCACCGGTGTCACCGGGAGAACCTGCTCTGTCCCATTGCCGGCAGCGGTGCTCCCCGGTCCCCAGCCCCGTGGCGGGGCACCCGCAGCCCGCTCAGCACCACTCAGCTGCAGCGGCGAGGCCAGTACGTGCTGGGCACCACGGGGCGGAAATGCGCCAGGGCACGCTGCGGGAAACGGCGTCACGGGACGTGACATCAACCTCCCCTGGCCCAGGGGTCCGCCCGCCCGCTGGGCTGGATGGACGGGGCGAGCACGGTGGGCATGCGGAAGGGCTGGTGTGTTTGGGCTGCGGGCAGGGGGGGTGCCCCCCGCCTCGGCAGAGGTGGGGTGGCACAGCGCAAAGGATGGGGGGCTGGGAGGACTGCCCAGCCACCCGCCCCACAGCACGCTCCTCCTCCTGCCTGTCCCATCTGGGCTCCAGATGCTCCCCGTTGCCAGTGCTGGCTCACCCGCCACCCGTGGTGTCCCCTGCCTGTCCCACGGCGCACTGGGTCCAGTCCCTGCCTGCCCCATGGCCTGCAGCTGCCCCGCTGGCCCGTGCAGCGTGCGTGTGTGTGTGTGGGGGGGGTGCGTGCGTGTACAGCGTGCAACGTGTGTGCACGTGTGCCCCACGCAGCGCGTGTGTGCGCCCGACGCTGTACGTGTGTGCGCCTGGGCGTGTGCGCCTGGTGCGCTCCATAGTGTGTCCGTGCTCCTGTGTGGGTGCCGGGGGCAGAGAGAACCCCGCTGCAGGCAGAGCTGGGGATGGCGGTGAAACCGGGTGGGAGCCCCTGTGCCGGGACAGCCCCGCATCTGCCATCGCTGCCTGGCCCGGGGCTGCCATGTCCAACCTCCCCAGGGGAYGCGCTCCTGTCCTCACCCTCCCCTCCCGGCCGGGACCCCAGGGCTGAGCCGGGCAGCACCAGGACACCAGTGGCAGAGGGTCCCATGCCAGCAATGGTCCCAAATATCCCACATCCACCAGGGCAGACAGCCCCAGGGCTCGGCAGGGGACGGGGCCAGCAGCACAAAGGGCCCCGGGCTCCCGCTGGGGGCCCCATTCAGCCCCCCACGCCCCAGCGATCAGAGGGGGCACCCCCAAAGCGGGGCGGTGACGGACCCGCTGCCCCGTGACGCCCTCTCCAAAGGGGATGGAGGGGCGGGCGAGCCCCTGCCCCAACCTCTGACCTCCTGAACCAATACCCCCCCCACCCTCCCCGCCTAATCCCCCACCACTGTGCCCCAAACCTGCCCCCAGCAGCCACGGGGGGTCCCCGGGGACAGAGCTGGGTGGGGGGCCCCCCCCAGGGCTGGAGAAGCTGGCTCGTTAGCGGATGCTCCCTGATGAGCATATTCCCTCCCGCATCCCCGCCACCAACCCCGGCACCAACGGAGCTTCCCCGGCTGGCCGGGAGCCTAATCCCATTTTAATTGCCCAGCACCGGAGCCAGGAGCCGCCCGGCATCACAGCCGGGGTGGCCTCCCTGGGGACCGTCCCCTCGCAGCGTCCCATGGAGCCCCCACTGAGCCCCGCCCCGGGACTCACCTCCCCAGCATCGTTTGGTGGCCTCAGGCATTGAGATTTAATTAATTACCCTGCACCCTCGAGCGATGCCGGCAGCCAGGAGCCCGTCAGTCCCTTGGCCGGCAACGCAGGGTGATGCTTGGCTCTGCCCGCTYGGCTCTGCCCGCAGCGGCGGTGAGCAGCACCACCCAATTACATGCTCTGCAAAGCCAAATTCCCCCCACGAAGCCAAATTCGGGCTGAATTTACAGCTCCAGCAGCTGCCCGGCAGCTGCCCCCACCTCCACCCTTGCTGGCTGCCACTACCGTCCCCGTCGGGCAGGGATGAGCGGTCCCTACCCATCGCCCATCGGCACAAAGACCGGCACCGATCTCCAAAGCAAGGGTGAGATTTTGGGGGTCCCCGATAAACCGAGCATCCTGGGGTGCTGCTCACCTCACCCCAGCCCCCCAAATCCCCCTGACCTCCCCAAACATCACCAGGGCGCCGGCACGAAGAATTAATGCCATCAGGACCCAAGCCGGGCACCTCCCCAGGTGCACCATGCTGCACCCCCTGAAACCAATTACAGGCGCTCTCACCTAATTAGTTTCTAATTATGGGCTTGTAGCGCATTCAACATAATTAGCATGTAAATTACACGGCGTGTTTATATTCAATAACCGCTCTCCCCCYGGCTGGCGGCGGCAGCGCCTTTTGGGAGCCCTTTCTTTCCATGGGGGCGAATGAATTCACTCCAAATGCCGATGGAGAAGCCCAGTGCTGATCCCAAGGGAGCCCGGCCCAGCAGGGATAAATCCTGGCTCCATACCGGAGTATTTTATCCCACAAATTTATAAATGTGCCCCAAATTTTGGGGATAGTCCCCCCTCATTTTTTCCCTTCTTGAAATCTGGGATGCAGCTTTCCAGGTACCCGGCAGAGGGGAGGGATGGGGAGCGATGCCGGGAGAGGGATGGGGGGCTGGATGCGTCCCCGCGCCTGTTTAAAGCATTTGTTGTTATTGGGGCTGATCAAAGAGCGGGGTGGGTCGCCTGATGAAAGCAGAATTGCTTATTTGTTTGAGCGTCACTCCGCTACCCCTTGATGGGTTATTTATGATGTAATTAAGCTAATTACATGTAATAAGAGAGTTTCCGTGGCCCCCAGCCAAGCTCTTTTCCCATTTAACTGATTCACAGGTGGGAGGAAACCGAAGCCGCCTTGTCGGGGCTTGGGAGATGAAATGGCTCCAGCTCCCGCTCGCTGCCTTCCACCCCAACCATCTCCAGCCCCAGGAGCATCGCTCCACGCCAGCAGCCGGCACCCGCTCTGCCGGCCCCCGCGGCAGGGGACAGGTGCCGCGGCCACCCGGGTCAAATCCCTCGGGATGAAAGCAGGGCTGGCCGGGTGCTCCCCCCGCCGCCATCGCCGCCCGGCCAGTTGGGCGCAGGCCAAAAAAACAGAAAGAAAAAA
>JAYKAV010003253.1:108851-138851 GCA_035582835.1 Phoebastria nigripes
CGGCTGGGCGCCGCAGCCCGTGCGCTCGCCGCGGGGGGGTCATTTGCATAGGCACGCCCTCCATTCCAGCCCCGCCCACCGCCTGGGGCCGCGGGTTCGAGCCTCGCCGCCGCCCCCGCCGCTCACCTCCGGCTCCGGCCTTTTGTTGCTCCGTGCCGGCGGCGCCCCGCCGTGCGAGGCCGCGGGCGGCTCGGTTGGCCTCCGGCGCCCACCACCCTCCCGCCAGCCCCGGGAAGGGAACAAATAAATAAGCACCGTCCCTCCTTTGTCTGCCGAGGCGGGCGGTGAGGGGCGGCCCGGGGCGGCGGGAGGCAGTGGGGAGCCGAGCCCGGGCGAGCCGGCGGCTTTGTGAGAGCTCCGGCGAGAAACCGCCTCCCACACACGGCAACTCCTTGGGCAGGGAGCGGGGCTCCTTCTCCCKGCCCCACCTCGCTCCTTCTGCCGCCCCCCGCCCCGGTTCCCCCCCCGCAGTGACCCCCGGCCCTCAGCCCAGGGGCGACAGGTGATCCCTGCCCTGCTCCGGGCCCCTGGCATCCCCTGCCCCAGGACCAGCTGGCCCCTGGGTGATCCCTCCCCAGGACCATTCCCCCTGCATCGCCCTGCCCCGAGACTTGCCAGCCCTTGGGTGATCCCTGCCCAGCACTGGTCCATCAGCATCCCTCTGCTCCAGGATCTGCTGGTCCCTGGGTGATCCCTGCCCAGCACCATTTCCCCTGCACACCACAGCATGCTTCCCTCCAAGGCAGCGACTGGCAGGTGCCGTGCAGCTGAGCCCCGTAGCTCTGCCCTGGTCCTTCCTGCCCCAAGCTGGGCACCTTGGAGCCCTTCAGATGCCAGGCACGTGCTTTAGTTCCCCTGCTCTGCTCCCACCAGGCTGGGGCCTCTGCAGTCCAAAGGCAGGAGCTGCCTCCTCCCCTGGCTACGACCCCCCTGCAAGCCCCGCGGAGCTTAGCCCCGTGCCCCACACCCTAACAAGGCCTTCCCCCTTGGCCTCAGAGGTCCCATCCACAGGTTTGCTGCCTCCCCTTCTGCTACCCTGCTCCCACGCAGGGTAACGAGGCGTTAAGGATGCTGAGAAAGCACAAAAAGGGGTGCTGGAGGGGAAGGTGCCCTGATCTTAGACCCATCGGGTGGGTGGGTGGGCCTGGGCTGTCCCCCCCAGGGTGGTGCCRGTGCCTCCGAGCCAGGGTCCCTGGGCAGGAGCAGGGCACGGGGGAGCCAGGGCCATCCCAGCACAAGGGCCACGGGACGGAGGGCAGTTGGCACCCGCAAGCAGGCGTTGCTGCTGGAGCAGTTCCTCCCCTGAGCGCAGCCCCCGGCTCTGTCCCAGTGCCCTTCCATCCCCCCCAGTTACACCGCAGGGAGAGGGGACAGTTTGCGGGGCAGGGTCTCCAGCCAGGCAGGGCCACCTTGTCACCCGGGCATCCCCTGGAGCTCAAGGAGTAGACGGAGGAGGGTTCTGCTCCCAGCACCGCTGTGCTCTGCACCCCGCTGCCACCTCCTTTCCCAGGGATGACTCCTCGGAAATAAGCAGGGTCCGTCCTTCGCCCTCACGCTTCACCTCTGGCTTTCTCTTAAAAACAAGGAGTTTGTCACTGGCTTCTCATCACCGACCACTCTGTGTGCGGGAGAGGGCGGCCGCAATGGCCCCAGTCAGCAGTACAAATAAATGGCCTGAAACACGATACGCGGGAGCTTCCTGGGATAAAAGAATTTCTAAGGAGAGGTTTTATTTTCCCCTCGGAGCCCCAGTCTCTCGTGATCTGGTCCAAACACAAAGGCTGTCCTGAATTTCCCGTCTCACTTTCTCTCCTTGCAGCTCGCACGTTGGGCGATGCTTTGGGGCACCCTCTCCCCTGCGCCGGCGCCTCGGCACGCCGGGCTGCGGCAGCGGCAGGTCACCCGGCCTCCCCAGGCTCACGGCATCCCTGGGCCACCGGGCTCTGGCACAGCCTCCCGGCCCCCGGTTGCAGTTCTGGGGGTGGTGACACACATTTGGCAGTGAATTAAACTGGGGCAGCCATAGCCGTAGGCTGCTCTCAGCCCCCCCCACTACCTGCCTGGTGCCGGGAGGGGGCTGCAGGTGCTCCCTTGAGCTGCGGCAGGGTGACGCCAGGCAGGAGACAGGGTGCCCAGCCCTGCCCAGGGCCACCCTCCTGGGACTTGGCCCCCCGGCACGGGTGCGGGGGTCCCGGAGACCTGCCAAGGAGCCAGGGCTGTGCAGCTGGCTCCCCCCCACCCCTCCCCATCCCCAAGGAACCCTGGCTCGCCGGCACGGAAAGGGTCCTGGCCCCACCCGGTGTATCATTAACCCAGAACTGAGCCATTAACTGCCGGACTCTCCCAAGTACCCATCGTATAAATCAGCCTTCCCCGTAACTTCCTTCTCCCCAGCTACAGTTTAAGCCTGTGGCTTCCTGTCCTAATTAACCGGTGAGGTTAATTGGCCCCCAGCCTCTTTACACCTCCAAGGCTCTCTGAGGGGTGGGTCACTGCATCCCCCGTTCATGCACTGACCCTCGGACCCTTCCCCTCGCCATGAGCTCTCCCTAGAGCACCAGGGATGGGAAGCCCCGATGCAGCCGTCCTCACGCCACTGCTGAGGGCAGCTGCTCGCCTGCCCCAGCTCCTGTGAGCTGGTTTTTTCCTCCCTGACCCTTGCCTGCAGGCCTGGGTGGGCACCCACCACCCATCTCACCCATCCTCATCCCCATTCCTGTCCCTGTTCCCACCCCTATCCCTATCCCCATCCCCACTCCCATTCTCATCCCTATCCTTGTCCCCATCCCTGTTCCTGTCCCCATCCCCTTTTCTGTCCCCACCCCCATTCCCATCCCTATAACTGTTCATGTCCCCATTCCCATCCCTATCTCTATGCCCATCCCTGTTCCTGGCCCCATTCCCATCCCTACCCCCATTCCCATCCCTACCCTTGTCCTCATTCCTGTTCCTGTCCCCATTCCCCCCTTCCCTCCCCATCCCCTCTCCTCCCTGGCCCTGCTGCGCGGCAGTGCCGGAGGCCCCAGGCTGCTCCCGGATGCCTCGGCACAGCCCGTGCCAGCTTTGCGCTCCGGCCATCTGTCCCCCGCCTGCCTGCCGTCTCACGCCTCCTCCTCGGGGCCAGGGGTCCCCGTCTCGCCCGCCCCAGGCAGCGGATGCCAGCGGGCGCCAGGGTGGGTGTCCCCAGGGAGGACGAGGCAGCGGGTGGGTGTCCCTGGCGAGGAGGATGATGCCAGGAGGGAGCCGAGCAATGCAGGCAGCCGAGCGGTGGCGAGATGCCTGGAGAAGGTTTGGTGGCCCCTCCATGCCAGCCTGGGAACCGACCCACTGCCACCCACCCCAGGGATCCCACAGGGACCCTAGGACCTGCTCAGCCCTTTGGGTCGTGCCCCAGTGCCAAAGCATCCCCGGCACCCCGGGAGGGGGGCTTGGGTGCTAGGAGCCCTCCGTGCCAGCTCCCCGCTCCCGCTGCCAGCCGGCCGGGCAGCACTGCCTTCCCTGCCGGGCTGGCAGGCATTGCCTTCGGTGTCCTGCTGCTGGGGGAAGCATTCCTGCTTTTTATAACCCTGCTGACGCTCCCCAGCTGCCAGCCCCATGCCAGCCAGCCTGCCCTGCCTGCCCAGCCCTGGGGCAGCCCAGGGGGGCTGTGCCCGGGGGGAGCAGGGGTCGGGGGGCTGCAGGGCCTGTCCGACCTGCACAGCTGCATAGCTTGTCTCCAGCTATTAAACAAACTCCCTCCATCTCCCCCCCCCCCCCCCCCCCCCCCCCCCCCCCCCCCCCCCCCCCCCCCCCCCCCCCCCCCCCCCCCCCCCCCCCCCCCCCTGCCAGACGGCTACTTAACCCTCTGCTGCCCCGCTCCTCGCCCAGCAGCCTCTGGGAAGCGGCATCTGCCCCTCGCTGCGCCCGGGGAGAGGGAGGTTTGACTCACAGGAGCGACCACCCCGTACTGTCAGTGCCCCCCAAGCCGGCTGGGCAGTGGGGGGTGGCCCTCCAAGTCCCCAGGGTGCCCGCAGCCTGGCACCGTCCTGCGGAGAGCAGGGCAGGAGCGGGCAGCTGGCAGCAATGGCCAAGCCAGGGCTTCGCTGGGGACATGGTGGCCAGTGGTGGGCACCCACACTGCAGGCAGGGCTGTGCAGGGCTGGGAGACGCTGCGACTGGGGGCTGGGAAGGGGGGCATGGGGCTGGCAGGACAGGGGGATGCAGGGACTGGGGAGATGCAGGGCAGGGGGATACAGGGCAAGGGGATGCAGGGTCTGGGGGATGCAGGGTCTGGGGGATGCAGGGACTGGGGGATGGAGGGAGTGGGGGAGGGAGGAGCTGCAGGGCAGGGCAGGGGGATGCAAGGGCTGGAGGGGAGGCAGAGGGGTGCGGGGTGAGGGGCTGGGCCTCCCCTGACCCATCCCAGCACTCTGCTCTTCCCACCCCACTGTGGGAAGCGATGCTGGGGGGTGTCCCAGCCTCCGGGAGAGATCCAGCTGCCGGCGTCCCCTGCAGATGGGGGCCAGTAAAGGAGGTAGGTGAGAGCAGCAGCCATGGGATTTCCCCCAGGGTGGCTGCCCTCTTTCCTCGCTGCTGAGAACGGCACACCTCGGTGCATGGAGGCAGCAGTGCCACAGCCGCACACTTCCAGCCCAGCTCAGCCTGGCACTGCTGTGAGAGTAGCCTCCAACCCCCAGATCCCCCAAGCTGCCTGCACGCTGCAGCTCTCAGAGATGCCAGCTTTGCACGTAACCCCGAGCAGCTCCCAGCCCAGGAACTGCTGCAGGGGATGCAAGGAAGGAGCAGGATTTGCCCCTCCAGGCTGAATCGAGCCCTCCGGAAGGGCTGACCTGGTGATGCCACGCTCTGCTGCCACCGTCCTAGGACGCTGTGGAGAGGACAGACCCTGCCCGGCCCCCCCAGGACCTCCCCGATTGCCCTCTGCCTCCCACGCTCCCTCCCGCAGATGTTTGGGATATCTGGGCCCTTGCCGCTCCGGCCCCAGTGACAAATGCTTGCCTGAGCGGGGTTTATTATTGTAAGATCCTGGAGGTGGCTCTGGCCAACTTTCCGCCTGGGACCAAGCCAGCAGCTGCAGGGCACCCTTCGGCACAGCCACCCTGGGGATGAGCTGTCCCCACCCCGGGCACCCTCTGCATGCCAAGGGGTTGGGGACCGACCCCCCCTGACATCGCTCAGCACCCTGTGGCAGCAGCGGGTGGGCGCCAGGAGCCCAGGGCAAGTGCCCAGTCCCAGGCGGGGAATGAAGCCGGGCGCTCCATCCTTCAGCCAGCAGCACCAGGGAGGGGGGGGTTGCCAAGCCCCCCCCCGAGCCCCCTGCTGCTCCTCCCCTGCTCCGCTCCCCAGCCGGGCTGTCGTGGGCTGGAGCGCAGCGGGCTTGGTGATCGATGGCCGAGGCATGGGCTTGCCAAGCCCTGCGTGTTTGGAAGGCGCCGTGTTTGTCTTGGCAGGAGCGGGGATGTCATCTCCTCCGCCTTGCACCATGACGAGCTGGGAAAGCCAACGGGGGGTTGTGCTGGAGCGGGTGCCCGAGTGGGTCCCCTGGCAGCAGCAGCGGAGGGGTCTGCCCCAGATGGGCAGAGCGAGGTCCCAGTGAGGCGAGAGGACAAGCAGAGGGACCCGGTCGATGCGGCGAGGGTGATGTGGGGACAAGCCGAGCCTGTTGTCCTCTGGCAGAGCGGGTTTGGCCGCCCAGATGTGCCCTGCACCTGGAGATGCCATCAGGCAGAGCTGCCCCCAGCCCAGCCCCTGCGCTGGCACTGCCCCCGGGGTCACCGAGCCCTGCACTTTGCAGGTGGGGAAACTGAGGCAGGAGGGCAGCACCACCTGGCAGCGGGTGCCGTGGGGCAGGGGACTGAGGGGCTGGGAGCAAGATGGGCACCAGACAAAGCGGAGTCTCTTGGGCAGAGGAGAGCCTGGCCGCGGCTCTTCCAGGAAGGGGGTGCAGCGAGGACATGAAAGGTGACGCCGGATCGATGCCCAGCCCAGCGCTGACAGCGAAGGTGTTTGAAGAGAGGCTCTTGCCGATGATGGTGAGGCTCTTGGCGGATCAATAGCCGCCTGCAAAGGTGGGGGCAGATCCTGCCGGGGGGTGCTCAGGCAGAGCAGGAGCCCATGAAGGAGGGCGGACGGGTGCCCTGGTAATGTCTGCAGTGTGATGTGCTGGCGGGCACGGGGCTGGGGAGAGGTTGAGCCTCATGAAATGGGAATTGCTGGAGTCTGCGCTGCCCCCGGGACTGGGGTGTTTCCCTCCCCAGCTGCACCCAGGAGGCTTGGGATGACAGTCACAGCGCACAAGCCCTGCCTGGGGCCGTGGGCAGGGGATGTCCGGTGCTGCCTGCACCAAGCCTGGCCATGGGGATCCATCCTGCTCTGCCCCCGTGCCGGTTTCTGAGCCGGGGGGACGAGCAGGACGTCCGCCCCCAGCTGCGGTTTGGATGGCAGCGCCGAGGTCATCCATCCTTGCAGCTCTCCATGCTCTGGAGAAAGGAGCCACCACCCACCCTTGCGTGGGAGGCAGCCCCATCTCGTCCATCTCTTCCCCCGGCCCCACAAGCACATCCCCAGGCTCTGCAGCAGCAGGAGCATCACGGTGCGCCCGACCGGGACCGAGCATCCCTGGTGCCCTCCGGCCCACACACACGCGGGGCACCGTGGCATGGCATGGGACCGCATCTGTGTCATCCCATGCATTGCCATGGAAATGGGCAGGAGCTGTGCTAATGGAAACCAGACCTGGGATGATGGCCCCAGCTCCCAGTGAGGCGAGTCACGGCCCCCCGCTTTGCCGTGGGGTGCTCTGGGCATCCTGTGCAGCTCCCTGTGCCTGGGGGGCTGGTGGAGAGTGATGCCGGGGCACAGGGACATGCACGGGGCGGCAGGAATGTGTCACAGTGTGCGGTTGTGCCACGGGGCTTGGCCACATCCCCTCTGACACATTCCCATGCATGCCAAATTTAGGAATACCGGTGATTTCGGAGCGATACAAGACCCTTTCCCTCCTCCGGAGGAAAGCTGGGGACACGGCTGGGACTGCCTGCCCCGTGGCTGGTCCCTGCCCCATGGCAGTGCTGCACTCACCACGCAGGAGGTGGCACAAGGACCGTCGCAGGTAACTGCACCGGCAGCCAAGCCACCGGGAGAGGAGAAGCATTGTCTTTGGGGTAAGGGCAGCACTGGTCGAGGTGCAGAGCCTCTGGTCTCGCTTCACTGCTGCCTGGAGCCGTTTTCCAGCCCCCACAATGCAGACATGCTCGATGTCATCTGCGGGAGAGGGAGAATTGGATAACAACAGTTTTAAGATAACCTCCCAATTTTCTGGGGCTACCAAGGGCTTTCAAAATCCTGGGAAGGCAACGTGGGCAGAGGGTGGGAGCCAGCAGCTCTGCGGCACGGCCCCGACGTGCCAGCATGCCATGTAAGTGGGTCAGTGGTACAGCCATGGGCATCGGTGGGCACGGAGGAGCTGGAGAGGACAGGGCGGTGGCAGCCGGAATGGCTCAAGGGCTGGAAGAAACTGGGACACCTCCATGCACGTGGGTCCTCCCAGAGAAGTTGGCCCAGGAGCTGGATCAGTGTGCAGGGAGAAAATAGCACCAGGAAATTGGAGAGGATTTTTGGCTGCAGGACTCCGTGATCGCTCGGCTCCAAGACCCCTCACCGGGATGCGTCCAGGGATGGCTGCCTTCATCCTGGMGAGGACAGAAGGATGCTGGCCACAGCCCCACGCCCAGCATGGCCCAGCCACCCCCAGCATCCCTCTGGGGTGGAGAAAGGACGTTCATCCCAGCATGAATCCGGAGCCCAGACTGGGTCTGCGGTGGGAATACTGGTGGAAGGGTTCTCCATGGAGACTGGGGGAACTGGGAGAGTCCCCTCCTGACCCCTGCGGCCGTGCTGCCCTTGGATCCCCCTCCCCTCTCCCAGAAGCACAACCTGCCTCTCCCCTTCCTGGCAAAAATCTGTCCAAATGATGCTCYTGCTCCCGGGTCGCCGTGGCAACCGGCAGGCGCGACAAGGGGGGGTGCAGGATCCGACCCCCATCACTCCCCCCACCCCAGATGCTTCCCAGCACCTCCRCAGCCCCAGCTGGCTCCTTGCTGGGGGGCTGCTCCCTCCCCGAAGCCGGTCTCCAGCCAAGGGGTGAGCAAGGCCCAGGCAGCTGATGCCGATGCCGATGCTGATGCCGATGCCGGCACGTGCCTTGCCGGGAAGCTGCCTCCCTGCCTTGCCCTTCACCCTTGTCCCTCCCCAGCTGCCGCCCGAACTTGAAAGCCACCAAAGGCCACATGGCCTGGAGCATCTTCTCCGCATCCCTTCCAGGGTGGAGAAGATGCTTTGAAAGCCCCTGTCCTTTCTCCCCTCCTCCGCAGGGTAATTTCCATTTTTTTCAAAACCCCACAAAAAAGGAGCCTTTTTCCTCTTTGTCTCTCTTCTCTCTTTTTTTTTTTTTTCCCCTTGTCTTTGTCAGCTAAAAATATGCAACCCACCAGGGAGGGCGGGCGGGGGGAGCTGCTGCCGCACCAAAGRTTAGTGCCAGTCCCGGGCTGGAAAAGCCACCGGAGGGGGATGCAGATGCTCCCCACTGCCTTTTTGGGGAGGGTCCTGCCCCAGGAGACCTCCCTTTGCCCGGGCCAGGGGTCAGGGCTTTGCCTCCGCCGCGCCGAGGGCGTGCGTGGGGCCGAGGGAGGCAGCGAGGTCTGGAGACACTCTGCCCACTCGGGAGGTGGCATGACACCCAGMGAAGGGGCCGGATCTGGATCCGTCTGTCCTGGTTGTTTCCCAGGGGATCGGGAGATGCCCAGGGATGCCCAGCAGCTGGGGGCAGGGTGTCCAGGCACCCCGTGGGGGGATGACCCCGTGGGGCAGGGATCAAAGCGGCCGAGGCTGGGGGCAGGCAGGCAGGCAGGCAGCCCGCCCCAGGCTGGAGCGTGGGAGGGAGGTGGGCGGCCACGGCGGAGGAAGGATGTGATTTACCTAATATCCCGCTCCGCCACGGAACGGATGGAGGAGAAAAACAACCCGGGGGCTCGTCATCTTGGGGAGATGCTGTCAGGGGCCGAGAGGCACCGAGCGGTGCCAAAGCAAGTGGGGAAATTAAATTGGGATGAATCACCCGGAGCAGGCAGCCATCACCTGAGCCACAAACCTGCCGCAAACCCAGAGAAAATATGTTTCCCMGCTCCCAGGGTTGCAATTCTAAGCCTCGGCCAGCTTTGCAGGAAGGGCACGGGCCTCAAAACTGGCTTATTATTTTTTTTCCCCCACCAAGGATGGGAACATTGCAGCACAATGTCTTGGTGCAGGGGTAATGACCAGCCATGGGCTTCCCGGAGGAGATGGTGACCCAGCAGCGGGAAGCAGGAGCCAGGACTCCCAGGCAGGACCGATCCTTGGGCATCCTGCAGGGCTGAGAGCGGGTGCTGGGTGGGGGGAGGCAGGCAGGAGACGGCCTGGGATGCTGCGGTGTCGATGGGATGGGATGCCGAGAGAGGGGGAAACCYGTGGCGGAGTCAAACCGGGCTGGGAGGCAGGAGGCAAATAGCAGGAACAAATTCCCYGCGTTGCCCCAGGGCAGCTGTGGGTCAGGGCGTTTACTGGCACCCTGGGATGGAGGTGACGAGGAGCGGGGAGGTGACGGCGCTGCTGATGACATGCAGCTATTTCACTCCTTCCAGGCTAAAGCAGGGAGACGCCAATGCAGGGGGCACCGGGCAGTGCTGCTTAAACTGGGGGGGTTGGCCACCTCCCCATGGTGGCCTGCATGGCTAGGAGGGCTGGGAGGGATGGGGACAACTCATTCAGGAGAATGAGGTCTTGGCCACCTGAGACATCTCAGCTGCTGTGGCTGTGTCATCGAGCCCTTCTCCTTCTCAGGGGGCTGAGCGCGCCCGCGCCAGGTGCCAGTGCCAGTGCCATCAAGCCGGGCAGCCCCTTGCTGGGTGCTGGCTGCCCCTTGCCGGGTGCTGGCTGCCCCCAGCCCCACGGGGCAGCCCAGGGCATAGGGGGTGATTTATGGAGCAAGGAATTAGCCAGGAGGAGGAGGCGGCACTGGGCACACGTGGCAGGCGCTGACAGAGGGGAAAGGGCTGCCAGAGCAGGACGGGGGTGAGTCCCAGGTGGCCAGGCTAGAAATTCCTCAGCCTGCTCCGGAGCTCAGATTTACTCCCACAGTGATGGAGATGGCCCCAGCAGGCAGGATGGGGGCTTGGGACACGTCTGTCCTTGGGAAAGCATCCTGGTGCTCAGCTGGAGGGAGGCAGTAGGGTACGTCCCGGCCGGGGGGCTGGCTGGACAGACCTTCCCCACTCCCACCACCCCACCCCCCAGGCATCCACCTCTCCTCCCCAGCGGAAACATCTGGGAGGAGAGGCGATCGGCAGAGGGTAAACTGAGGCATGGTGGGGGCTGCCTTTCCCCGTTGCATGGGGGCATTCAGCCAAGGTGGGGACTTGGCAGCTCTGGGATTCCCGGCTACAGCTCATCCTGGGAAGCTCGTCCAAGGGCTGGTGGCTGGGGCTCCTCCGCAGCCTGATGGGCAGGCAGCTTCTGGCAGGGTGCTGCCTGCGCTCGGTGTTTGGAGAGCCCGCACCGCCTCCACCGGACGGGGATCTGCCCACGAGAACAAGGACGTCCCGGCTCCTGCCCACACACCCCGGGCAGGTGGCGTCGGGTGTCCGCAGCTGCGAGCCGCCTTTCATCTCCTTCCAGGCAGGGACTCGCTTTCCGTCACCTGCTGCCCTCCAGGCTGGAGGCCAAGAGAGCCGCAGGCAGGGYTGATGTGTGAGACGTGGCCGCTCTGCCCGCACGTCCTCTGGCTGGAGAGGGGGCGGCGAGACGCCTGGGACAGGCCATGGGTGCCGAAGCAGCATCCCACCCCACACACCCCATGCACTCCACCCCCCGCTCCTCCACTCAGGGTGGGCTTAGCTGGGATGGAGCCTGGCAAAGCCCCGGTCCAGAAACGGCGGCTTCATGCACCTTCCCTGCAAAACTTTCCATTGCCCTTAGCTCCTGCAATTAGTGGGAAGAGCAGGAGCTGGGGTGCAGGCGGGGGGTGCGTGTGTGGGCTGGCAGGGAGGGGGTGTTGCTGGGGGACGCGTGGTCAGCAGCATGTGTGTGTCCAGGCACGCATGTGTGTGTGTCAGCACATGTGTGTGTGCTCAGGAGCGTGTGCATCTGTGTGCATCTATAGGCATATATATATATATATGTGCATTTTCAAGCCGGTGTTGCACGCCTGTGAGACTGCAGCATCCCTTTGCTGCAGCGTTTCTCAGCGTGTGCAGCCTAATGAGCCAGCACAGCAGAGTTAATTGAGGGGACAGACAAGCAGAGCTCGTCATTAAGGAAAGCGCTGCAGCAGGTACCGGTGACAAGATGCTGCCTGTCCCCCCGGGCTGATGGCAGCCCCCGCAGGGGACAGTGACAGCCTGAGTCCCTGGGGAAGACGGCTGAAGATGAGCATCCCACGTGCTGCAACCCTTGCCCAGGGCTGGCTCCATTAGCAAAAGCAGCCAGGGAGCAGGAATTGCTGCTGCCTGCATGGAGGAATAAATCTGCCAGCCCTGGCAGGATGGGGCTGGCAGGGGGGTGCCAAGCCCTGGACCTGGTGGCTTGCCTACAGCCCTGCCTGCACTCTGCCCACAGCCCTGCTTGTACCCTCCACCCAGAACGTGTCCCTGCTGGTGCACACTTGCACAGCGTGAAGAAGCCCTGTCTGCCAAGGCTGCCTCCTCAGCTCCCACCATTAGGTTCCAGAGTGAACACGCAGCAGACAGGACAGAACAGCCGGCTCCCAGCAGCATGGTGAGCCTGCGCCAACAGCCCACGAGGATGGGGAGCCTTGCTCAGGGCTGTCAGATTCTCGCTAGAGAGGCTCACAGAGCTGGAAGGGAGCCTTCACCGCCTCCGTAGCCAGGAGCTCCCACACTCTGCCTCCCTCTTCCGCTCTCTTCCTGGCTATGCCTCTTCCTGGGGGTCCACGTCCCCAGGAGACGTGTCCGCAGGCTCCCCTCAGGAAACTGGCCGTTGCTTCAGACATCTCCATCTCGAGGCTGGGAATGCATTGTTCTGCCCCTTCCAGTAAGCGTTCACTCTGAAACCTAATGGTGGGGCAAGGGCCTGTCCTGAGGGGATGAAGGCATCCTGCTGGAGCAGAGTCCACCCCTCTGCCTCCTCCCTCCCATGACTGCAGTCCCCCCCAGCCCCGCACCACCTGCTCAGGCCACCAGCGCCGCAGGCAGAATGAAACCTCCCGGAGCGCGCATCTTCCCAGCCGGATTCGCAGGAGACGACGAGCTCATTTGGTAGCTGCTGGGCTGCCGTCAGGGGGACCGGAGTGTTTATGAGTTGATAACCTTATCACAGACACATCCCTAATTAAGCTCGTTAGTTCTTTATGATAAACAACATTTGGGCTGGGGCCAGGGGGCTTGGAGGGCCATGTGCTCTCTAGCAGCCGTGCAGCCCGTGGGGCGGTGCGGGCAGAACAGGCAGCCCTGTGTTTGCACCCAGCTCTCCCTCCCCTTCCCAAAAGGGACCTTCAACCCCGTGGCTTCCCTGACCCTCCAAACCCTAATATTAGTCTTGGGTTTCTCCTCCGGACTGGAGCGGGGTGGGCAGGAGGGGGGCTGGATTGCACAAGGCTGCCAACGCTTTGCTGGTGCTACAGGAACCTCCTCCTCCTCCCACGGGGAAGGCCACAGGGCAGCACGAGAGGACCTACTAAGTGTCTCTTGAGGGCCTGGAGATGAAGGGATGATGAACAGGAGCTCTGTACTCTCCACGGGGAGAAATGAGGGGACCACAGCTCAGCCTGCTGTTGAGTGGGTGACCCTCAGGGTTTACAGAGGGCTTGCCACCCATCCCAGGATGGTTTCTTTATCCATCATCTGGCTGGTAGTCGGGGATATCCATCCATCCATCCACCCATGCACCCACCCACTGACTCACCCAGCTATCCACCCCATCATCCACCCTTGCCTTCACCCCTCCTTCTGCCCATCTATCTGCTCTCCCCAAGCTCGGGGTGCTCATGATCTGTCCCCTGCGATGCTCATTAGGTACCAGCCCACGTCTCTGGGGCCAGGCCTGCTAATGGGGTGCAGGGAGGGCACCCGCTCGCTCCCCCTCCTCACAGCCCAAGCCAGCCCCAGCGTTTCTTATCTCTGAGATCCCACCTTGCTGGCAGAGGAGAGAGGCAGGACGCCACATCCCTGGGGAACAGCAAGCCGAGCGATAACGAAATCGCAGTGGCGAGGAGAAATTACCTTGCCTGAATTTTAAAAACTTCTCGCTGAGGTTGCCGTGGTAACTGAAAGGTGCATCACGTTGCTCTGACAACCCCGAAACAGCCAGGTTTTTGCCTGGCGGGCTCCGAAGCAGCAGGTTTTGGGGAGGGGGAGCCCGGTGCGGTGGGGAGCGGGTGGCCATGGGATGCTCAGCCCTGAGCACCCCCCCAGATGGAGATGTCCCCCTCCCCATAGCTGCCAGCTGCACGCCCACCCCACCGCCATTTCCAGCCTCTCCCCCTCCATCTCTCCTGGGAAGCGCTGGAGGAAGAGGACCGAGGGGCTCCAAGCCCAACCATGYGGTCCCCTAAGAAGGTGGCAGGGAGGTGGGATGGGCTCCAAGTTGGTCCACCCTGCTGCGGGCATCCCTGGCACCGCATGGGAGTTGCTGSGAGCCCCAGCAGGCAGCCTGGGCACCCTCCCTGCACCCTGCTCGGGGGGGTTTGTGCACCCAGCATGGCTTTGGGCTCCAAGCCCCCAGGCGAGCGGCAGCAGCATTGTCCCAGCCCACGTAAATCACTCTGCCACGGAAATAGCCCCAGCAGGGTTGAAAAATAGCAGGTGACTCACACAGAGCAAAGGGTCCAAAATAGCCCCTCCGGAGCGCTCCTAAAATTAGTCTCCCTCCCGGGAAGTCCTGGCCACTGTGTCCTTGCCAGGGCACAGCCGTGGCGTTGAGCCTGCCCGGCTGCTGCCACCGCAGCCGCTTCCCTCCTGGGGTTGGGGGCACGGGGCCCCCCTTGCGGCTCCCATCCCTCTGGGATCTCCCCAAAACCCACCCCTAGGTGCAGCTGAGCCGTGGACCTCTGAGTCCCTGGGCAGATCTGGGCGGCTCCTGTGACCAAAGGCTGCTYTTTGCAGGATGCCCCACACAACGCTTGTGGCCCCTGAGCGAGACCCGGGCACCATAAAACACAGCCTAGGAACGTGCGAGCTAGCTGGGTACCGAGGGCTTGCCCCCCATCCTGCTCCCTTTGCCTGGATTTCGGCGGGGGGATGGCAAGGCAGCGGATCAAGTGTTTTCCAGTGATAGCGAGTCACCCGGGGATTTGGGCTTGCCAATACCAGCTCGCCCGCCTCGCCGTTCCCCCGCAGCAGGGCAGCACCAGCCTGCCTGCTCCCACCCGCTGCCGGTGCTGGCAGGCGTGCGGGTCCAGGGGGGGAACACGGGGGGACCCCAGGAGCAGCATCCGCTCCGCCGGCGTGGCCAGGAGCACTCCCCGTGCTGGGCCATCCCTCCCGCGCGGGGGAGCGGTACCCGGTTAATTAGAGGAAGGGATGAATAATTCCTTTTTATAATGCAACGTCGCACGGCAGATGCCGTCTGTCTCGGCGCGCCACGCGCGGGAGCCCGCGTTATTCTGCTCTCAGCAGAGTTATTTATACACTGGGACATTTTTCAAAGCGCCGCTTTGATGGTCTTCCACCAGCTTGGAAAAAAAAGTAGTCCATCCCAAAATAACCCGAGTGAAAGTCACAGCTCCTCATTACGCACATCTTCAACCGGGGGGCTCGGAGAACAAAAACCCGTCACATTCCTCCCATCAAATCCGCCCTTTTCAAGTGCATTTCAAATGGGTTCAAACCACCGCCGCGGCGGCTAGACGAGTGCTAATGATGCTGCTGCTGCGGGCGCATCCCACCCCGATTCGGGCCAGGGAGAGGAGCTGGGGGGTGGGGGCTTTTAAGCAGGCTCCAGAGCCCACAGATGTTTTGGGGTGCTCAGTRCAGGGTTGACCCTGCAGGGACTACGGTGGGGTATGCTGGGGGAAATGCAGTCCCTCTCTTGCCCAGGAAGCAGTTTCTCCCCCAAAACCAGGCTTTGGAGGAGGGGAATGAGCACCAAATAATTTTTTCTGAGGAATTGGAGCAAAAAAACCCCAGCCCCCATTTCCCCATTGCACCTGCATGCACACATCCCTCAGGTCTGGTTGCTGTTAAAGGGAAAAAAAAAAGGGGGGGGGAAGAGATGTTTGTAGGTGGTGACAAATTCCTGCGAAAACGTTTCTGACATGAAGCCGTCTCCCATCCAAGTTCCCTCCCGGCGGAGACGGTGAGCAGCTCCCCCCGCTCCCATGCCTGGCAAAGGGCCCRAGCTGCTGGCCCCCCTCTGCCCGCCGGGGGCTGCGGGCCAGCGGGTGCCCCACTGAGCAGCGTGGGGGGTTCGGGGTTCCCCCCGTCRCCCGGGCTCCGGTGTGCACTGTGCTGCCTCCATGGCTGGCCCAGCTCTACGAAACCTTCTCCCCCTCGCTGGGTGAGGGGCCCTGGGTGTTTTGGTGCGGGTTACTTGGTGACCTCCCCCCGTGGGGTGCCCATGTGAGCCGGACCAGGCAACACCTGCACCCACCGCCACCTGCTCCCAGCGCCGCGGGAGCCCCAGCACCCCATGGCGGCTCACCACCCTGCTGTCAATCATGCCCTGCCTGTCAATCACATGCCCTGCTTCCCCTCACCAGCCCCTGCAGGAAGAAKAATAAGGGGCGTGGGGACCCTTTGCAGCACAAGGTGTGCACTGTGCCCTGGGAAAGAGGGAAACTGAGGCAGCCCAGGACACACACCAACCTCCCCAGGCGTAAAATGCCCTTGGGGGCTCGGCTCACCCTCCGGTTCCCCAGGGGCCCTGCCTGTATCAAGCCCAGTGCTGGCTGGCCTGGCTGCCCGCAGCCCCCTGCCCCGCCAGCCAGACCCCTCGCCCTCTCCCCTGGGGGCTCAGCTCCACTGCCCGCGGCTCTGCGCGGCAGCCACCGCCAGCCAGCATGCCACGGCTCCAGGGCTGCTGGTGCTGCCTGGCAGGGAAAACTCTCCACCAGGGAAACCATTTCTTTACCCTCCAAATCCTCCTGTTTCGTCATTTCTGCAAGGCTGGAGCATCTTCCCTGGGTGAACCTGGCACTGGTAGATGCTCAAGTGCCCAGGACAGGGTGAGCTGCCCGTGCCTGGTGCTCAGCACGGCAGAGTACCAGGGGCCGGCATGCAGCCTGGCACCCAGCCGGCTGCCTGGCAGGGGGATAACCATGCTGGGTGCGGCCGCAGGTCCCAGGCCCGCGGATCCCAGCCCCCATCTGCTTTTGGTTTCTTCCAACAGCACCAGAGCCCTCCGCTCCACCCCCCGGGGCTGCAAATTGGGTCCACGTTGCTGCAGATGGCGAGTCAATTAAAACCATCTTTTTTTCCGCCCCAGCAGGGAAACCTGGACCATGCGGTTCCCAAGCCAGAAACGGGCTCTCCATCAAAACAGCATCCGGGTGGAGCAGCTGAGGGACAAGGGACACATTTCCCCTTCCTCACCCACACTGGTCCCGCAGGGCTGGGTGGGGAGAGTGGCCAGGGTGACACGGCCACCCATCCAGGGCCACAGGGGCTCTCTGCCATGGGGCAGGAGGGGGTGCTGGCACTGCCCAGCGTGGGATGCCATCGCCCCCACCCCGGGGAAGGGGCCGCCCTTTGTCTGTGCACCCCCCCACCTCGGCTGCCCTCCTCCTGCCCCTGGAGCATCCATCCCCCCTGCAAACAGGCAGGCTGCCACAGCRGTGCCCGCTACACACCAGCAGGATGCCGCACCGTGGCCCTGCCCATCCTCCCCACCACAGCCCCACGGCTGAGGCTGGAGCCGAGTGGCCGTGGGGCATTTGGGTGAAACCACTTACGTTGGGAATGGAAAACTATTCTGGGGCAATTCCGAAGTATTTCAGACACATTTAGTAGCTCAGGGGAGGATGGACCGACACAGTGGGGAGGAGAAGGGGCAGCAGCCGTGCTAACTCCCCTGCAGCGGAGCGGGGAAAGGTGATGGAGAGGAGCATAAGCACATGCGTGCACACATGCACACACATAAAGGTGTGCATATAGGTGCATAAGCACACATGTGTGCGTGCACAGGCAGCTGCACAAGCACATACGCACCTGCACACACACACGTGTGTGCGCCTGCGCCCCCCGCCCCAGGCTCTCCCCCTGCAGCTCCACAGCAGCAAACACCTCCTGTTTCAGGCCAGCTTTTGGCACCCAGCATACGAACCCCGGGGAGCTGCGGGTGCCTGGCTTTGGCCGGCACTCGGTACACGTGTAGCCAAGGTGGCCCCAGGCCACGGCTCTCCCCAGCGCCCATCCTGCCAGGCACAGCAGGCTTTTTGGCAGGGGGGGATCACAGGAGGGCCAACCCAATCCACACCAAGCCCTGGGGCCAAGCCAAGCTCCTGCGAGCCCCCCAAGCACACGTTGCTGCATCAAGCACTCCAGACGGGCCCCCCTGCACCCCGGGTCTCCGGCAGCCCCAACCGGCAGCGCAGGGATGTCTTCCTGCCCGCAGGCAGCGTTTCGGCAACAGTGCAAGCCGCCAAGCAAGGCACGCCTGGGGCTGGCCACGCAGAGTGCCGAGCTCTGCCATGGGTTAGTAACTCCAGCGATTAACAAACGCTGGGGAGAGAGGCTGTTCGCGCTAACGACTTGGCCGGTTTCCTCGCCTCAATTAGCGTGCAGGAGCTCGCGATGCTCGGAGGGCCTCCTGGAAAGCCAGAGCATAGCAGGCTTGGGAGTTTTAGTATTAATAATGCTGTAAGCTAGCCAGAAAAATCCCAAACCTTAAAACCAGACCGACAGTGTTCTTTAATTCTGCGTATTATAGACGCGGGAAGGAGCCACAGCTTGGTTGGTGCCGAGGCCCTGGAGGTCACCCTGCAGATGGCCCCATGCCTGAGAGGAGCCCCGGGCTGCAGCCCTGCCCTCACCCTGCTGCCCTCCAGGAAAGGGCACAAGGTCCCTTTGGGTGTCCCCCTTGCCCCCCAGCCTGGGGTCTCCACGTGCTCTGGAGCTCAGAGACCTTACTCTTCCCCTATCATCCACAGAGGAGAGTCCCTGTTGCTGCTTAGCAATAGGGAAACTGAGGCACAGAAAGATTGCAGTGCAGCTCTGCCTGTCCAGGGACTGCTCCGCATCTCCTCCTGCCAGTGCCCTGCTCTGAAAACCTCTCTCCAGTGCCCTGCTTCCCTCTGCACCCCTGCTAGGACCCGCATCAGCCCACATCCGGCATTTCAGCTGTGGGCCAGCACCCTCCTGGGGCAACCTGCATCAGGATCAGGCCATCAGGAGAGGCGGCACCCCTGGCCCCGAGGGAGCTTGGCTGCTCAGCCCCAGCAGGACAGGTGCCTGAGGGAGCTCCCCTCTGCCCAGGGGGGTTCCTGCTTCATCACCATGCACTTCTGGGGCTGGCCCCGTCCCATGGCTTCTCCCCCCCTCCACCCCCAGAGATCAGTCCCTGGGGAGGCAGGGACACCACGTACCTCTGAAGGCAGTGGGCCACGGCGCATTCAGTCACGAACAGCCGCATTGCGCTGCCTAAATTGGAGGCATAGGTGCTGGCAGGGGCCGGTGCCTCCATGCCCTGCTCCAGCGCCTGGCGCAGGGGCTGGAGGGCATGCCTGGCAGTGGGGGGGCTGCATGCCCCCCACACCACCACTCCTCCCTTTCCCTGGGCGTCCAGCGGCAGTGCCTTCCGCCAGGAAGGGGGGCTTTGACCCATTCACCATGTGGGGTGGGCTGCAACCACAGGACCCCCATTAAATCCTTGCCCCAGGAGGGGGCCCTGCTTTGGGC
Source organism: Phoebastria nigripes (assembly GCA_035582835.1). NCBI lineage: Eukaryota > Metazoa > Chordata > Aves > Procellariiformes > Diomedeidae > Phoebastria > Phoebastria nigripes. The sequence continues at coordinate 127,736 of JAYKAV010003253.1, forward strand.
ACCCCCCTCCAGCAGTTGTCCCCACAAGCAGGCAGTGGCAGACCCTGTGCCCCCACGGCGTGCTCCTGGCTCTGCACTGCAGCCATTCTGCTGGAGGTACCGGCTGGGCTGGCTCAGCTCCTGGCACTGGGGCAGCACTTTGCCGCAGCAAAGAGGGAGCGAGCCTGGCAGGAACTGGGAGAAGGCTGTGCTGTGCCCACTGCAGGCAGGGCCCCCCCTCTCGCCTGGGGCATCGCCCCTCGTCAGGAGGATGCGCTGCGAAGGGGATCGATGGGCTGGGAAGAAGCTGAGCTGCACAAATGCACTTTATCGACCCATTGAGCCCACCTGCTGGGAAACAAACCCCCCCGTTTACAGCCCAGAGCAGTAAAGCACTTTGCTGCGTCGCCAGCCGGGACACACAGGGAGGTGGGGGAGGCTGCTGCAGGGCACAGGGGTTCCCGCCGCAGTGCGCCAGGCCTTTCTCCCCCTACCATCATCCTGGGGGGGAAACTGAGGCAGAGAGCTGGCACTGTCAGGTTGTTTCGACCCACTTGGCTTCCTCTGCGGAGCCGAAGAGGGGATGCCACACCCTGGGACCCAGCCCTGCGCCCACTCTCCCCCCGAGCCTGGCACAGCGACTTTGGCTCCTGGCTCCAGCTGCTCACAACTGGCCGGGGGGCTGCAGCCACCCCGCCTTGGACCCCCTGCTGCACCCGGACCTGCAGCGGTGCTCGGGGGGCCTTGCACGGAGGCAACCACGTGTGAAGGGTGTGCGACAGCCGGGCCACGCCTGCCACCTGGTGGCACGGCCCGGGCAGCACAGCCGGCCCCGGCCCGCGGACACGAGGGAGACCCCGTCCCCTCTCTGCTCCCCCAGCACCGGTCCTCAGCCCGCAGCACTTCCGCATGCGAGGCTGCGGCGCCCGAGGCAGGGGTGGAGGGTTTGGGGTGGAGGGTTTCCCAACCTCGGCTCACCCCGAGCCAGGCATCCCTCAAAAACGAGGCAGCGGCCAGCCCGTGCCACACAGCCCAGAGGCAGATTTGGCAGCAAGCGGAGCAGGATTCACCCCACCCCCTGAACGGCAGCCACGAGGTGCTGGCCTCAACCCACAGAAGGGGTGGTGGAGCAGCTCTTGCTCCATCCTAAACCATTCCTGTGCCCACCTGGGCAGCGCTGGCCTGGCTACTCCACGAGGAAAGACTACTCCTCGCTCGGCTTCCCTGGGGAGGCTGAGCAAGCCCCACAGCCAAAGGCATCAGCAAAGGCAGAGGTCAGGGCTGAGCCCTTCTCTGCTCATCTTGGCTCTTGGGAAGAGGACGCAAGGGTGATACCCAAGACACAACCACAGGCAGAGCAGAAACACAGTAGACAGTAACTCAACAGCTGCAGAAGGAAACCTCTGGGCAAGGAGGAAGTGGTTCGCCATCACCCCGCCTCCAGCAGCTCGGTGGCACTGCGCCCAGGGAGGCCAGAGGCAAGCCTAGGTGGAGCGCAGAAACCCCGTGCCAGGCTCAGACCTCCCCGAGAGGTGCCACACAGGCTGGCCGCCCTCCCCTTCAGCCCACCACCCACCAAAGGACCAGCCAGTAACACCCAGGGGCTCCCGAGCAGGACCTGCAAGCTGCAGAAGACATTTCTGCTGGTCCTCTCCTGCTCCCGTAGCTATGGCAGGAAAGGATACAGGGAGACCTGGTCCTCCACCAGCCCGCGTCCATGCTGAAGCTGTGACAGACACTCAGAACAAGGCACAGCACAGCACAGGGATGAAAGGAAGCAGGTGAGCGGAGTGCTGTGTGGAGGAGAGAGACTCCAGCATGAAGTCTCATCAAGGAAGAAGCAGAACCACAGAGAGGACAAGTAGCATTGGCAACTTATTCTTCATTCACCCACTGAGAAACAGAAATAGGATCATTTTTGGATGTATTTCTTTTGGAAATGAGCCGAACTGGCAACTAGAATCAAAGTCTTCAAAAAGTCTATACAAAGATGTATCATACAAAATGTACAGGAAAGTTCTCCAAAAAAAAAAAACCCAGACAATACAACAAAGGGAGAGCAGAGACGGTGTGAAACCACAGCTAACAGGTCCTGCCCCTGCTCCGGAGGGCAAGAGCGGCATCTGGACAACACACTCCAAACACAAAATACATTACACTATATACAGGACCGTATAAAGATCAGCATCCCCTTTGGTCTAACCAGGAGCTCTCCAGCATGAAGTTGGGGCAGTTCAAACAATCTGCTCGTGGAAGTGTTACATGCCGAGAGGGAAAAAAGTCCAAGGGAACGAAATGGTCAACTCTAAACCATAACCAGAATACAGGCAGGCCACCACGGCTACAGAGTTTAACAGTCAGTTCTGGCTAACAAGTGCTTTGCGGGCCAGAGTGCATTATTCCATCTCCGTGAAGCGAGCGAACATGGCTTTCCGCACCGCGTCTTTGTACGAATCTGCAGTGGAGACACCATAGGAGCTGCCCTTGGCTCCCAAGCCAGCTCCTCTCATTCGTACTTGGGCCTGCAAGGGAAGAGAGACACGCTTCAGCTCTGCAGCAAGAGGCTACACCACCATGCAGGACACCACAGAAAGACTCCTCAGTCCAGCCAGCTTCTCCAGCTCCCCTGGGGATGCCATGCAGCTAATAAATACTGACACCAGGAGATCGGACTGCACACAATACCCCACGCTTGCTGGCTTCCCACCACTCCGACCCCACCCCAACAGCAGCCAAAATGAAACTGCAGAGGGCACAGTTCCTAGCAGCATAACCCAGAGCACAGACAAACCCAAGAAAGCCAACAGCTGGAAGGAGGCCAGCCCACCCGAAGCAGCACCAGGGTATGCAGCTCAAGTGCAGGCCCGCTGCCACAGCGCCTCAGGAGCTGACTTCAGAAGGAAGCACAGCCCTGCCCGAGTCCCAGCTCTGCCCCAGCTTTAGCATCTGACGGGACAAACAGGAGCAGGAGCTAACATGAACAGAGGCAGCTTTGCTGTGGATGGCACAGCTTCTTCCACAAGAGATCTTCAGCAGTGAGTGCTTCTGGATAAAAATAAAGGCACCCAACGTCATCAAGGAAGCATCCATCTCTACTCACCTCAATGGGTGCTGTGATGCCCTGACATTTTCTTCCCAAGCCCGAGCCTTCCCTCCAGCCCATGGCCTGCAGCATCTTGTTGCCTATATTACTGTTGTCAAGGCCATCTTTGGTGGGCTGCTCATAATTACTGCAGGAAGAAGAGATCAGTTAACTGAATTGCTCATTGTGTACTGAAGTAATCACTGAGGAGCTTTCAGATACATACACTGTGCCAGCGTCATAGACCTTCTTGCGCTTCGGCTCAGGGGGCTCTGGGATGCCGTACTTCTCCCGCCTCTCRGCCGCTCTGTCTCTGTATTTCATCTGCAATGAGGGAACCAGATTTAGTACTGATTTAAAGACACTTTTGTTCACCTTTGAACTACGGAAGTAAGCTGAATGCCTGCTATTATAGAAAGCCGTCCACTGCAGCCTGCTAAAACATGGCTTGATTAACGCCACAAAAAGAACCTCAAATGCAAGTCCCTGAAGCACATTAGAACCCGCACTGGGGTAGGAAGAGCCCGGCCCCAACGCCTGCTGGATTAGCTGCTGATTGCCACTCAAAGGTTTCTGGTCCCAGTCTGGCAGCCCTGAGCTGTAGGCGAAGGACCCCTCCCTACTAAGCAGTAGCTGTGGGTAGGGGATGCTTCTCTCCATGTAACAGGACAGCTCTGAACCTTGACCCAAGAAGGGGTTGGCTTACAAGGATTATCTCGAGTGACGTGTGTCAGGATAAGGAGAGCTCAACATATCATCTGTGCAGGTTTTCCATTAGCTACTCATCTGCTCATCTCAACACTGACCTCTCTCTCACGCAGCTCCAAGGCTTCAAGCTCCTGCTCTGAAAGCTTTGATCTCCTATAGATATCCATGTTTTGCTGAAACAAGAAGAGATTCACATTAACAACATGAAATGCACAACAGCTCTTTTTACATACGTAGCTGACTTCTGGGAGAGCAACAATCCACCTGCAACTATTTTTGCCTTAAGAGGAACAGTTTTCCGAACAGCAACATGCACCGCAGCTTTGGTTTACACACTGAACTATGGCAACCAAGTACCTTACCGACAGCACAGCACAACTACCTTGTGCAGGTCGGACAGCTGCTGGTGCCGAATCAGAGCATCTTTGTTTGGGAACTGCCTTCTACACAGCAGACAAGCCATCTTCTTCCAGTCAGTCAGCTTCTCTTCCTCATTCTCCATTCTTTCCAGTAAGTCCTCATCATTATCGCTATCACCACTGTAGGCAGCCACGAGGCCACGCTGGAAAGGAAGGACAGCGTTAAGGTGAGTGCAACAGTGTCGCCACAGTTCAGAGGAGAGCCCAGAAAGGGACCACAGAGGCTGTCCATGTGTCTGTTGCACAGGAGAGGCATCACTCTCTCATTACCAAGGATGAAATGCAACTCAAAAGAACCCCTACAGTGGCTGCAAGACTTAGTTCCCACTAGCCAAACAATAATTTGAGTACAGTGTTTTTAGAAACCTCAAAACCTCAGCTGAGCTCTTGAGGCTAGAAGAAATCAGAGTTTTTCTCAGCGTGTCTCAGTCACCCAGCCTACTGCACTTGCACCGGACCACTGTAACCACCACAACCTTTTACAGATGATGCCATGGAAATCCAGGTTGGAAAGCAAGTATCTGCTAGACCTCCTCTTAAGTGCTTTACCAGTAACCTTTGGGAATACCTCTGTCAGGTTCTCATACTCACCTTCAGTGGATTTTCATCGTCCCCATTTTTCATCACCTCTGGCAAGATCTGCTGTCTCTCAGACAGAGCTCCCTGGATGAGACAAAAACGCCATGAGCACCAAGCTCTCTGCCATACCACACCCCTCTGCACACTATTGCCAGCACCTTCACCTTTTTCTCAAAGAGGGCAAAGCCTGCATCTGCAGCCGCCGACTCTTTCCGCTCCTCCTCCCTGGTGCTCAGTGGCTGGAAGCTATTCTTGAAGTTCTCTTTCTGCTTGTTCAAACTCTTTGCCCAGCGCTCCATGTCTTTAGCAATCTGAAATGCAGAGTGGTTTGCTCAGACAGCTCCCCTCACAGCTTTCAATCTCCTATGACACAGATTCAATCTTGCATACAGTTTCCAGAACAAGGCAACCCACTACCTTTTATTTTTAAATCCCAGGGCACTGGATGTAGTGCAGCTGTTTCCCTGTATACAGTGTTCAAAGATACCGCAGCTTGCTTGTTTTACTGTATGAACCCTTCTTATCAATCTAATCCTCTAAGTGACGGCTCAGTTATACTCCCACTGGTCCTGGCATGATTCCATATGCATTCCTCCTATGCAGAGCTTATTTCTGCACTGAAGCCTTGCCAACTCCACCTCTCCTCGGCCTTCTACAATGCCTGCAAATTGCAGGCATGCACCCCACCGAATAACCTAGGATTTCCTTTGTCATGCAAAAGGAGAACTATTATCCCATTCCACAGAAGACTTTAGCCCAGTTACGATTCCCTTTTGTCTTTCACCTGTTGAGCTGTTTTACTTTTAGGCTTCTCTTTCTTCTCCTTCACTTCTTTGGTGGTGGTTGTGGTAGCTGTTTGTTGGTATGCGATACCTTCTGCAGCAGGCATGTAGGTCTCCTTTTCACCATCCCAGTAAAGGTACTGCTGGGTTAAGGCATTGTAGTAATACTGCCGGTGAGAGGAAGAGAGAGTCAGACAGCTGAATGTCTCAAACCAGCTAAGTGTCCAAGGGAGAACCCAAGCAAGCTGTCCAATTCAGACTACTGCCCTGGGAAGGCGTTTTGCAGAGTCCAAACAAGTTTTGCAGACTCCGCAAAGGAGTCAAAAGGCATGAAGTGGCTGAAGTCTCTGTCCCCAAAACACAGGCGTTCTGCCCAACAGCACTATGGAGAACCTTTTGACTCTCCCAAGAGAGGACCCACCAGAGCCCAGAGCTGGGAGCACTTTGCTGGGCACTCCGCAATGAAATAGCTCAATTACAGCATCTGTGGCAAGTGCTAATCCTATATGGGCCAAACTAGGAGGAAAATTAAGGAAAGAAGAGAAAAACGAAGGGCTATACCAGAGGGAAGTCAAGTCCCAGCCCTGCGCACACTGCTGAGAGCCATCTGCTACATTCGGCATTTTGTGCACCTCAGAAAGTTCATTTCATTCATACAATGAGAGAGAGGGAACTAATGGACCTTAACAGTTAAGACAGGTGGGAAGAACTGGTGTTTACCTGGGAATTAGGATCATAGTAGAGCCCTGTTACAGGATCATAATAATATCCTGAAGATTCATCATATTGGTAGGTGGAAGTGTCAGGGACAGCTGTAAAAAAAATTGAAGCGTGGGACATGGTCGTTCCAGTCGAATTCAGACACGTATCTTTCTACATTTCAGGTAAAATTCTGAGATTATTAGCAGCCACGACAGCAGACATGCCTGTAAAGGGCTCTTAATCACCCGTGCAGAATACACTCTCCAGGGACAGCTTCACCACTGACATATGGCAATACAGCACTCAGCCAAAGCCAAGTCTCTCTCTTGCTATGCAGTGACAGATACTTGTCCCCAAGAGCAACTCCCGATTGCTTACCGTACTTGGTTCCAGGGACTACACCAGTCGGGGGAGCCGTTTGTGCCTGAGTGCTAGTGGTAGGTGGTGCTGATTGTGTCTGAAAAAAACCCAAAACCAGGAACAATTAGAAAAATCTGTCACCAAGGCGCAAGAGCACAAGGACAGCGAGCCAAGGCATGAGCAGCCCACACCACGGATACAACAGCTAGCTCCTCTTCACCAGTACACTTAGCACTCATCTTTGACAAGGAACAAAACTATCACAGAAAAGAAATGGCAGATGACTTATGACCACAAGCACTGTGACTAGCCCATGGACACTCAGCAGCTTTGCTGTCCCACCCACTTTAAAGAGCAAAGGCCACAGCTAAGCCAGATAACCCACGTAACCCTGGCACTGGAAGCAAGGAGTAATCAGTGCTGTAATTACCGGAGAGTCAGGTGAGTTTGTCTGTTGATTATATAACTGAGGACTCTGGGACACAACTGCAGCTGTGGTGGTAGTGACCGGAGCTCCTGCCAACAGAGAGCAATAATGGATAAGCCAACTAATTTGTAAAACAGTACTTCATCCTAGGGCTAAAATTACTTTGTTTACAGTTTCAGCTCCTAATTCCAGCTCCAGCAGCCAAACAAGGCAATAAATGTTCAAAAGGAGACAGATACACAGTGGGAATTTTCTACCCAGACAAGGAATGGTTTCCTTTTCAGGAGGAAATATTCTGCTCCCAAAGTCAGTGATTCCTGGCCTCTGACAGCTGCAAGCACTGACGATTTGTCTAGAGCTGCTTACACAGTTCTCATGAGTTCAAGCCTTTTGTCAATAGTCTGAAACAGAGGCTGCTCTCTCATCTCGCAGACTAGAGGTCCCACTTGAACGAATTTGTTATGGTTCTCTAGTAACACGCACTCATTCAGACATCCTGAGAGCAAAATGAGCCAAGTCTCCCTTTACCCAGCAAACTAACATAAAGGCTAAGGTAAAATACCACTATTGCAAAGTTATCATTACAAAAAACAGCATCTCCCACGTCGGAAGTACTACCTGATATGGTAGCTGTGTCTGTGTCCAACACTCCTCCTTGATTTTGGTAGTACTGCTGATAATCCTGGGAGTACTGCAAAGGGAAATTAATGACAATGCAAGATGAGCACGTGCCCAAATTACAACCACCTACCAGTGAGAGCACAACTGCCACTACTAACCTGAGCATACTGTGTGTAGCCATCCTGTCCTGACTGGAGGTAGCTGTAGTCAAGGGTGCTGCCTTCTCCAGTCTGTGGCTGAAATTCAAGCAGGTAATTTTTGTCAGGGACAGATAAGTTACTGCATTTAAGAATTTCAACCCTGCTTAGGCTCCAGTCTAACTGTCAAGAGCAGATCTGTTATAGCAGCTTTGGTCAGTTCAACCAAGCAAGTGGCCAGCAGTGAAATTATATGCTCTATGTTTTCATTTTCAGGAAAGCAGGACTACGAGCAACAGCCTCCAAATCATACCTGAGTAGACGACCACTGAGCTGCAGCAATGGCTGTACTTGCCACAGAGAAGGCGCTGACTCTGTTACCATCTGGGAGAAGCAAGTCTCTGTAACCACAAAAATCACGCATCTGAGTAAATACTGCTTTTTTCTGAAGTGTCTCCCTACGCAAGGAGGTAGAGTCTGCCCTTACACATGGATTTCTTAGCAGTTATAAACATTCTGATTGTAATGAATGAGCCAAAGCACTCCTTGGCAAGTAAAGGAACTTTAGATTCATTTTTGTACAGTCAAGAACAAGTCACTAGGTCTCCAAGGAAACAAGCGTGCTGTGTATACAAGCAGTTGTGATGTTATCTTCAGAGGACTGGAAACAGGGGTGGTAGGAAACACTGCTTTCACTCTCCTCACACACAATGAAGAGCAGGATGCATGCAACACAAGACACTTAAGGGAAGCAAAACTTTGGAGTGACGGTATTCTTAATAAAAGCCCAGGTGACAACTACAAATCTTTAATATAAACGGGGGAGGAGGGAATAATCAACTACTATCAGAACTCACTTTCTGGCACTCTTTGCAAAGTCAACACCAATCGTTTTGCCATCAATTTTTAACGGTGGCTGAAGACTCTGTAAAATCTGCAGCAGTTGAGAAGCATCCTACAATGAGAAATACTCATTATTATGAAAGGCAGGTTACTGAGGAGGATTCAGAAGTTCCCAAAGCTCCACGTTTTCACATACATGCCACTGAAAAGCAGCTAAAGCTGCAAGAACACCTCCGTCTCCTCATACTATACACACTTAGAAGAGCACAATGGGACCGATCAGAGCCCACATGCAAATAGTGCAGGTTTCCCTGGGACACTGAATATTAAACTTGTTCCAAAATCTTAGCTTTATAAAGCAGATGTTTGCCCCAAATTACTCCAAAAGGGAGGCCAGCAGAGACCGAGATCAGGCACCCGTTTTCATCCAACCACAAACCATTTCACTCTGCCTAAAGCAGGTCGAAACAGATCACATTGCTGAGTTTGGTATATGCAGAAACAAAGATTCTACCACCCTTCAGGGAGCCTGTGCCAGTATTTGACCTCCGTCACAGTTAAGAGGTTTTCCTTGTACCTCGCCACAGTTTCCCATGTTTCAATTTATGACTGTTGCCTACATTCCTATCCCTGTGTACCCTCGAAAAGAGCATGTCTCTGCTGTCCCTATACCCTCCCACTGGATGCTGCAGAGAGCAGCAAGATCCCCTTCCTCCCCCTTCTCAAGGTGAAAGAAGCCCAATTCTGTGCACATTCTCCCACATTCTATACCCCAGCCCTTAATTTTTGTGATCAAAATATGATCCCAGACCATTATTTTTGTGATCCAAGTGCGAAGCTAGCCTTCAATCCAGAACAGCACTCTGCTACGAAAATAGCTTTCCAACGTGCTCACAACATCCCACCACCTTCTTTCCAAACTGCAGCTAACGATGAAAGGCTTGGACACAGTGAGTGTCAATTAACCCTCGGTGAACTGGGGCAGTCCTTCAGACAGCTCCAAGGCTCTAAATGCTTCAGCTACAGAAGCACATTAACAAGCTGTTTCTCTCCAACACATCAGTAAGGTCCTCACCATGGCAGAAGACAGCTGCACAAACGCAAAGCCTCTATTTTGCTGTGTCTGCTTGTCTTTGATAAGACGAATATTATTAACTGCCAGAGATGCATATGGAGACAAGGCAGTCATGATGGATTCCACTACTGTGTGAGGAGCAATGTTTCGGAGAATGATGGCTGAGGAGAAAAGAAAGTATGACATTAGCTGTGCACATAACTGCTTTCCAGAGTACTTCAAGTTCTTCAGTGGGCAGTCTGAGGTACAGGCAGGATTTCAGTACCTGTGTTTACATTTCACATTATACAGTAAGTCAAAGATAACTTACTATCACAGTAATAATCCACAGACTGAACGGCTTCTGCTGCTCCAGGTGGCACCTCCTGTTCTGAATCTTCATAGAAAGAGGAAAATATTTTAGTTACAATATGGCTAGCTCACTCAAACCCCATTTCACAAGCCAGCCGAGGACCCACAGTGAACTTTGTTCCCTACACAGCCTCCCACAAAATCAAACACAGCCAAAGAGATCAATGTAACATACCGAATTTGTCTGCTCCACAGCGGAAGCATTTTAGCCTCCTTCTGAAGTTGTAAAGGCAGCACTATGAGGAACAAGAGAGGCCTAGTAAGAACTCAGGTAATTTGTAACCATTCTGGCATTTGCTGTACAATAGGGAAAACAAGACATTCATTCAAAGTACCACAATGAAGCTAAATGCACCAGAATAGTTGAGAACAGCAAACAACACCCTCGCCTGTATCACAGCTGCTTTTCAGAACACCCCAGCTACCTTCTTCCAAGTCCTCCTGAATCATTTAGTTATTTTAACTGTGTGGTCTTCAATTTACAATCCCAGGCATAGCAACTACTTTAAAAAGCACAATGTTAAAATGAAACACAGGCTGCAAAACAAGTTATCTTTATAGGGGAAAAGTGTAGTTAAAGCCTGACAAAACAGCCTGGTCTTCAACTTACTGAATCATCTCCACTTAGGCGGGGAGGGTCAATCAAGGAGCGCACAGCAGTACGTAGCAGACCAGCAGCAATTCAACACTAGGTAAGTCACCACCTAACGACTTCATATTCTAGTACAGCTCACTGCCCAATCTCTGTGTCTTCTGGGGCAACACCTCTATCACTCTGTCTACTTTGCCACCAGAGCTACAAAACCTTTTCATTCCCACATCTTACTATTCCTATGATGTCATACGGACCAGCGGGTCTGAATCATGTATCACTTTGTTCAAATCACTGAGCTGGTGAAGAGCACTGAAGCTAAGACAAACTCCCTCTGATAAAAACATGCACTGTACCTTGTTGCAAAGCCAGTCCTCAAATTTAGGCCTGGGGTTGCTGTAGTGCATCGCGATCTGCTTCCCTTGAATCACCAGCTTTTTCTGCAAAAAAAGTGGTTTC
>JAYKAV010003253.1:143851-189529 GCA_035582835.1 Phoebastria nigripes
GAAGGCCACGTAACATGATGGTTTTGCTTTCTTTCTCATCGTTAATGTCGTTCCTGTAGTCGTGCTCTCCATAGTCACCATCGGAATGGTATCCATCTTCTGATTTGTCACTGTTCCTGCGCTCCCGCTCCCTCTGAGAAGGCAGCGCCCAGAATTAACCACCGCAATTTCTAGCGGCATGCTCCCGCAATGCCATAAAAACAAAGCAAAACAAAAACACCAACTCCCCATGCGAGCGTCTTTCTCAAGTTTGGTCCCGACGGCCTCACGCAGAACACCGAGCTCAACCCCCGCCTCTCACCTTCGCCCTAGCCCGGGATGCCAAGCCTGACACCGGGGACCGGGCTTCCCCGGCCCCAGGAGGGCTCGTACCGGGACCCCGGGCTGGGGCGAGACCACCAGCGCCCGCCCCGGCCCCTTCCCCCCTGCAGCGCCTGCCGCTCCCGCCCGCCCCACTCACCTCAGGGCTATCATAGTCGCGACTATCGTAGTCTCTATCATAGTCTCGGCTATCGTAGTCTCGGCTGTCGCGACTGTCGTAGTCTCGGCAATCCCGGCTGTCGTAGTCCCGGCAATCGTAGTCCCGGCTGTCTCGGCTGTCGTAATCACGGCAATCACGGCTATCATAGTCCCGGCAGTCCCGGCTGTCGCGACTGTCGTAGTCCCGGCAGTCCCGGCTGTCGCGACTGTCGTAGTCCCGGCTGTCGTAGTCCCGGCAGTCTCGGCTATCGCGGCTGTCATAGTCTCGGCTGTCGTAATCCCGGCTATCGTAGTCGCGGTAGTCATCGTAGCGATCACCGCGACGCTCTTCACTGGACCTCTTATAGTCAGAGTCCCTGCGCCGGCTCCGGGACTCCCGCTCATCACGGTCCTCCCTCTCCACGATAGAGCCGTAGCGGCCGCTCCGCTCCGTCCTGCTCACGCTGTGGGGCACACCGGGCCGAGCTCAGAACAAGAGCCCGCAGCGACCCCCACCATCGCCCACCCCGCGGGGCCGCCCGCCCGCCCGCCCCCTCCCCTCTCTCCATCCCTCCCTCCCCTCTCTCCTCGCCCTCCCACCCACACTCACCGCTTGTCCGAGCCCATGACGCTGTCCACGATCCGCAAGCACACAGTGCAGCGCTAACCGCCACCACAGGGCGCCGACTACACGCGCACAACCCCTCACTCCCTCGCCACAAAATGGCGCCGAAGTGACTGGCCGTCTTCTACCCAGGAGGCACCGCGCCCGCCGCCTGGAAGTTTCCAGGCGGTGCGCAGGCGCAGCGGTGGCCGCCCGCCGCGGGGCACGCCGGGAGTTGTAGTGCGGGGCGGGGAGCGGCCCCTCAGCCACCCTGGGTGGGCGTGAGTTTCCTGGCTGGGTTTCTCCCCCCTTCCCCGTGCCTTCCTGTGGACCATAGGATCACAGGATGGTTTGGGTTGGAAGGGACCTTCAAAGATCATCCAGTCCAACCCCCCTGCCGTGGGCAGGGACATCTTGCACTAGATCAGGTTGCTCAAAGTCCCGTCCAACCTGACCTTGAGCACCTCCAGGGATGGGGCATCCACAGCTGCTCTGGGCTCCTCATCGCAAAACATTTCTTCCTTATGTCCAATCTAAACCTGCCCTCCTTCTGTTTAAAACCGTTGCCCCTTGTCCTGCCACTACAGGCCCTGGTAAAAAGTCTCCATCTCTCTTTATGTATTGAAAGGCCACAGTAAGGTCTCCCCGGAGCCTTCTCTTCTCCAGGCTGAACAACCCCAACTCCTCCAGATTGTCAAGGTCCCTCTGGATGGCACCCCTTCCCTCAAGTGAATCAACCGCACCACTCAGCTTGGTGTCACCCGCAAACTTGCTGAGGGGGTACTCAATCCCACTGTCTATGTTGTTGAAGATACTAAATAGTACTGGTCCCAGTACGGACCCTTGAGGGACACCACTCCTTACTGGTTTCCACTTGGACATTGAGCTATTGACTAGAAGTGGGGAACCTCTGGAGAGGGTGGTGGGCCCATGGAAGGGCCCTTTTACCTATGGATCCAGGCATGGAGAAGCAAAGAAGATATAAAGAAAACGGAGTCCTCAGGGAAGCGCCTTTCCTTCCCCAGGCTCGACACCAGCCACCACCTCACCCTCCTGCTCGTGGTCTCCACTCCCCATGTTCTTGCCACCCTACATTCAGTCCTTCCCYGTCCCTTTGGTGAGGCAGTGGGTGGCATGCAGGGTGGGAGCCTCTGGTCTCCTCCTGCCACTCCTTGCTTCTTATTCATCTTGCCCACCCCAGCGCAGGCTCCTCTGTGGGCTGCAGTCCCTTTGGGGGAGTACCTGCCTCGGTAAAACTAAATCACTTTTTCTGCCCCCGAGGGAGGACACGGGGCTGTCCCCTCGCCTGCGCTGCCTTGGGCTGACATGGCCGAGCTTGGGAGCTGCAAAGCCACCGATGCTCTGGCTCCAGCAGCATCGTCCCCTCCACGTCCCCAGCAGGAAGGGGCAGCTCTGCCTCCTGCCCGTGCCACCCGTCCCCACCGGCTGCRCAGCTGCTCCTGCCTGGGGACACGTGCCTCTTATAGCAAGGCAGTTTGCAGGCAGGAGAAGGCAGTGATTGCTGCGAACCCTTCAAAACATGTTCAGATGCCAGAGTCCAGTCCTCCCTGCCTGATCCTCAGCCCTGCCTGTGTGGCAGGGACCCAAGAAAAGAGATTCAACCTGCAAAACGATGCAGGCTTTAACCCCCTCAAGACTGTTTTCTCTCTCCCAGAGCATGGCGGAGGGGGGCTGCCTGGAGGGGCAGCAGGTGGCAGGCCCTCGTCCGGGGACTGCCTGGCAGGCAGGCAGGCAGGCAGCCGCTGCCACAGGGTGCATGCGCTACCCGGGGGCGTGACAGCTGTTTCTGCTGTCATCCCTGGCTGCTGCCTGCTCTCGCCTAGGGAAGAAGTTTCACCTCCAGGCAGGCTGCCCGACCTGCCCAAAGGCTCCTGAGCAGGGAGCGGCCGTGCCTGGCACTGGGCTTGCCGGCCTCGGGCAGCGGAAGCAGGTAGGACATTGCTGCTCCCCGCTCTGCTGCCCCTTTTGCTGCCCCCGGCACCCCCTGSTCAGCTGGGACCAGGGGGGCAGAGGAGATGAGGGGCTGCCCGAGCCCCCCCATGCCCAAATCAAAGCACCATACCCTCACCCTGTGGGGTGCTGCACTCCTTCATTGGGCTTGGGGGGGATTTTGGAGCGGGGAGCATTGCATGTTGGGGGGGGGGCATTGCATGCTTTCCTCTCCTGCACACCCCTGGGGGCACAGGGCTAGGAGAGCCTTGGGGACACACTCTTGTGGGTTGGGGGTCTGTGGCGAGGGGTGGTAGGGGCCAGGCTCCCCATGCCCCTTCAGTGTATCCTCGTCCTCTTCCAGCTTTTTTGACCTGAGTTTGCTGCAGAAGTGGCCGTGCCCCCCCGTGCTCCCCCTCAGCTCCGCGTCACTGGGCTGTGTCTCCCCTTTGGGCTCCCCTGGGGGCTGGAGGGTACCAAGGGGCTCTGCCCCCCACCCCAGCAGAGGGGCAAAGCTGAGACATTTCGGAGGGAGAGGTCCCGTCCCCTCCTGCAGCCCAGCTGTGGGCTGGAGGCGTAGGGAAATTGAGGCACAGCCCAGCTGGACTTTCCCGGAAGGGCAACTCAGCATCTCTCATGTCCTGCTCTGCTCTCCCCGAGGATTTTGGTGGGAGATTAAGGCTGCGCTGGCCCCAGGGGGGTGGCTCAGCCATGGCCTCCAAGCGCCATGCATCCACCCCGAAGCAGCCGGACAGCAGGGGCAAGAAAGCGAAGCGAGGAGAGGAGGATGACGCCTGGAGCTCCACTTTGGCAGCCCTGAAAACTGCCCCCAAGGAGAAGCCCCCCGCTACCATCGATGGTCTATGCCCCCTGAGCACGGCACCGGGTGCCCGGGTGAGAGCAGGGCTGGGGTACCCAGAGGGGCTGGGATGGGGGGAGTCCCAGGGCAGCCCCGGCCCTGCTGACACAGGGGCAGCCCCAATTTCCCTTGCAGACCCCCCTGCGTCCCCGCTGGGACAGCTCTGCACCGCCCCCCACCCCCAAACACTGCCCAGGTGCCACCCCGGGGCCGTGCTGCTCTCTGTAGGTCTACGAGGACTACGACTGCACCCTGAACCAGACCAACATCAGCGCCAACAACAACAAGTTCTACATCATCCAGCTCCTCGAGCACGACGGTGCCTACAGCATCTGGAGCCGCTGGGGCCGTGTGGTGAGTCCACCCCGGCACTGCTCCCACAGTGCCCCCATCGCAGCCCCCCTGCTCCCAGGCTGCTCCCACCAGCATGGGGCTGGTGGAACAGGGATGCAGGGGGAGTGTTGACCACTGCCATCCGCTGCCAGGGGGAGGTGGGTCAGTGCAAGCTCATGCCCTCTGCCTCCCTGGAGGCCGCCAAGAAGGACTTTGAGAAGAAGTTTCAGGAGAAGACCAAGAACAGCTGGGCGGCGAGGGAGAACTTCATTGCCCAGCCAGGGAAGTACACGCTCATCGAGGTGCAGCCAGGGGCCGGGCAGGAGGTGGAGGTTGCCCTCAAGGTGAGTGTGCCGGGCAGCCGGGGTGTCACCGTGGTGGGGTGGTCCTCAGATCTCACCCCTGGCCCACTGGGCACCAGGACATCCAAGTGGGTCAGCAGGATGGCGTGGGTTTTGGGAGGGGTCTGGGTGCGAGCTGAAACAGCCCGTGGGCAGAGATTTGGGGCTAAGGGGTTGAGATGGAGTGGGAGGGCATCCCAAGTGAGAACCACGGGCATCTGGGTGGCATCGGTCATAGAAAGTGGAGGCAGCGCCTGCCCGTCGCTCTGCTGCCCGGGGGCCAGGCTCTTCGCACTGAGACGGGCAGCCCCGGTGCCACACTCCCACAGCCTCCTGCGGGCTTGCAGGCAGTGCGGTGATGTTGGGGGTCTGCAGGTGGATGGTGTGGATGGGGACAAGGTCTGCAAGCAGCGGGTGCTGCCCTGCACCTTGGACAAAGCCACACAGGACCTGGTGTCCCTCATCTTCAGCAGCGACATGTTCCGGGATGCCATGCAGACCATGAATATTGGTAGGAGGTGATGGGTGACATGGGGTGGGTCTGGGGGCTGTGGCCGGGGGGTGCAGTGGGGAGGTGAATGGGGCAGAGGTGCCAGTGGATTTTAGACCATCCCTGCTGATAGCCCGGCGCCTGGTGGGACTGTGGACCCCTCATGCCAGGTGTCTGCATGTGCCCATGGTGACGCTGGAGGTTATTGGAAGTAGCTGTGGGGCAAGTGGGGCAGACAGGTTCACCCGTGCCCTTCCCTGTCCGCCCTGGCCAGATGTGAAGAAGATGCCGCTGGGGAAGCTGAGCAAGCAGCAGATTGCGAAGGGCTTCGAGGTGCTGGAGGAGCTGGAGGCAGCGCTGCGGGAGCAGCCCCCCCAGGCCGCCCGCCTGGAGCACCTCTCCTCCCGCTTCTACACCATCATCCCCCATAACTTTGGGCGGGCACGGCCACCCCCCATCAACTCCCCTGACCTGCTGCGTGCCAAGAAGGACATGCTGTTGGTGAGATGCCGGGGCACCCGGTGGGTGGCATCCCTCCCCAAGGAGGGCTCCTGCCTGTGGGACAGGGAGGTGCTGGCAGGAGGCTGGGCTTGCCCTGGTCCCCCCGGCACGGTGCCCAGCACCGGCAGTGAAGATGTCCCCTGTCTGTGCCTGCCAGGTGCTGGCTGACATCGAGGTGGCACAGAGCCTGCAGGCGCAGAAGGTGAAGGAGGAGGAGGAAGTCGCCCATCCGCTGGATCAGGATTACGCCCTGCTCCGCTGCCAGCTCTCCCTGCTGGACCCGGCTTCCCGGGAATACCAGGTGCCGCTTGTGCCACAGTGCCCCATGATGGGGAGCAACTGTGCCAGGCCTGTGGGCACCCCAAAGGTCCCCACTGTTCCAGGGGGACTGTGGGCATTGCTGGGATGGCTGCCTGCGGTGACACTACTCTCCTGCCTCCCTCCCTGGCAGCTGATAGAAAACTACGTGGCACAGACCGGGCACAAACTCCGCATCCTCAACATCTGGCAGGTGGCCCGAGATGGCGAGGTGAGAAGAAGGAGATGATTCTCCCTGTCTCGCAGTGGGGAAGCCCCTGTTGCACCCCAGGACTGCATTAGGGCTCTGGGCTTCTCCACCGAGGGATGGCTTCAGCCCAGCTGGCCAGGGGCAAACAGGCACCTGCTCCGCTGTCCCTCCAGCCTGGCAGTGGGGTTGGGCTGGGGGGGTTGGGTGGCAGTCCCCCACCCCCGGGCACCCACGTCTCCCTCCATGGACAGCCCTTAGTTCTGCATCTCTCCAGGACGAGCGCTTCAAAGCCCATGAGCTCCTGGAGCACCGGCGCCTGCTTTGGCACGGCACCAACGTGGCGGTGATCGCGGCCATCCTGAAGAGCGGGCTGCGCATCATGCCCCACTCGGGTGGGCGCGTGGGCAAGGGCATCTACTTTGCCTCTGAGAACAGCAAGTCAGCCTGCTATGGTGAGGGTCCTGGGCCCACAGCCTTCGCATGGGAGCCCAGCTGCCTTCGCATACACCCTGCCAGGCAGCTGCTGGGCATGCCAAGCCCCTTCCCTGCCATGGCAGCCAATCCCTCTGTGCCAGGGTGGCCTGGGCACAATCAGATGGGAACACCAGGGCTGGTGCCATCACTCCCATCCCCTTCTCCCATGGCAGTGCGCTGCACGTCCAAGAACATTGGCATCATGTTCCTGACGGAGGTGGCCCTGGGCAAGCCCTACCGCATCACCTGCGACGACCCTACGCTGTGTCAGCCACCCGCCGGCTATGACAGCGTCCTGGCCTGTGGCCGGACGGAGCCAGGTGAGCCTGGGGCAGGATGGGGTATGGGGTCTGTGGGCCTGGGGTGGGCACGGGGCGATGGGGGAGAGAGGCCAGATCTCAGGCTTGACGTGGTGGCGGGGGGTGTCTTCTCGCCCAGACCCTGCACAGGATGAGGAGGTGCTGCTGGACGGCAAGAAGGTGATGGTGTGCCAGGGCAAGCCTATCCCCATGCCCACCTACAAGGAGTCCTCCTTCAGCCAGAGCGAGTACCTCATCTACCAGGAAAGCCAGTGCCGGATCCGCTACCTTGTCCAGCTCCACTTCTGAGGGTGCCTGGGCACCTCGCGGCCCCGTCCCAGCACCAGCTGGTGATGCCCACCAGCCTGGAGCACAGTGGTCTGGACTCTCTGGCCACCCACCTGGGGCTTGGCAAGGGACAGGCTGGCATGGGGACAGAGCCTGCTTTGACCGTGAATAAAAACACCGTGCCTTGTACCGAGCGGTGCTGGCGCTTTCCTGCGCGGCAAAGCGGGTGTGGAGCGGGGAAGGGTGGTGGTGAGTCCCTGCATGGACAGTGGCGGGTGGCTCTGGAGGGGCTGCAGCCTGTTGTGGCCGTTCGGTGCTGGCAGCCTTCAGGTGAAAGCTGGTGGCTTTGCGAGCCAGGTCCCCTTGTCACCTTAGCAAGACACGTGGCTCGTGCCCATCACCGTGGCGTCAGAGCTACAGAGGACAAGCAAGACGTGTTGCCCTGCCTGAGTGGAGGAGCTCATCSATCCATCCGGAGGCTGAGCGCCTGCCCTCCCTCTGGTGCCATGCTTGGTGCCGTGCCTGCTGCCCTGCCCCAGCCTGGGCGCCCATGCCAAGCCCCTCTCCGCGCTCACGTGTGCCCCCCGAGCATGTGTCCGGGTCCCTGGGGTGCTGGGGAAGGGCAACTCCTGGCTGCGTTATCCCGATGCCCCGTGGATGCTCCAGAGCATCCGTGTGCCAGTGGGGAGGAGATGCTGCAGTCCTGCCTGTAGGTCTGTCCTCCAAGCCCTGGGGACCTCGGGGCTGAGCTGTCCTTGCAGAAGGACCAGGCACAGCGGGTGGCCATTCTGGGGGGGGCACAGGGCTCGGGGACCCCGATCCCCCCTTCCCGAGCCCCCGCCGGCTGCTAGGACCCAGCAGCTGTCCCCGTGGGACCGCCACGAGTGCAGGCAGCGCAGGCAGCGCCCGGGAGTGACAGCTGGTGCCATCCGCAGCTGGCGGGCTGCAGGCAAACAGGATGACGAGCGGGTGACGGGGCGCGGGGAAGGGGGAGCGTGGCCTTGCACGGGGGCCGGCAGCCCCCGTTCTGCTGCGGGAGCAACGCCGGTGAGAAGGACCCCCAGCGAGGAAGGGAGCATCACCCACCTCCCCAGGAGCAAAGGTGCGTTGGGTCCCCCCCACCCACCCAGGGGTGCCCTGTGGCCGGAGCAAGGAACAGTGATGGGGCAGGCGGGGCTGCTGTCCCTCCTCGGGGCGAGGTGGTGCGGCTGGGGCAGGGGGGATGGGGTGTCAGCCTGGCATGGGTGCCCGCAGGTCCCGGCAGTGCYGTCCCTGGCCAGGTTGGGGACAAACTGGGCACCAGCCCTGGGCTAGGCAAAGTGCCGTGGCCTCGCCGGGCACCTCTCCCTCTTCCAGCATCTTGGGGGGGTTCAACTTGTCTCCAGGTTTCTCTGTGGCTCTTCCTCATTTTGGTCTTTCTCCTTCATGCCCCGCTCCCCTCCCCAACAGGCAAGGAGAAGACAGTGGCCATGGTTGTGGTGGGGTTTCCCTCTAAGGGACGCAGGAGAAGAGCCCTTGCTGCCCAGGCACCGGAGCTGCTGGCTTAGCCCTCCGGGGGGATGGCAAGCCGAACAGGGCTGAACACCACGGACAGCCTAGAACCACTCTCCGTCCCCGAGCAGTCCATCGCTCAGGAAGTGGTGGGCCTCCTCTGCATGGTCCTTCTCACCCTCACCGCCCTGGTGGCCAACACCGTGGTGATGGTCGTCATTCTCAAAACCCCCCTTCTCAGGAAGTTCATCTTCGTCTGCCACCTTTGCGTGGTCGACCTCCTCTCTGCCATTTTCCTCATGCCCCTGGGGATCATCTCCAGCTCCTCCTGCTTCAACAGGGTCATCTACAGCATTGCCGAGTGCCAGGCCTTGATATTCCTGAATGTCTGCTTCATCAGTGCCTCCATCCTCACCATCTCCATCATCAGCGTGGAGCGGTACTACTACATCGTCCACCCCATGAGGTATGAGGTCAAGATGACCATCAGGCTGGCAGTGGCAGGAGTGATCTTCATTTGGGTCAAGTCTGTTCTCATCACTGTCTTGGCACTGGTGGGCTGGCCTCAAGGCAACGGGGCCACCAGTGCCAGCCGCTGCACAGTCTACTGGAGCCCTGGGGCCCACAAGAAGGTTTTTGTGATCATCTTCAGCATCGTCTGCTTTGTCCTGCCCACCATCATCATCTTTGCTGTCTACTGCAGTGTCTACCGCGTGGCCCGGATGGCATCCCTGCAGCATGTGCCCGTGCCAGCACAAGCAGCTGCGCCGAGACACCGATCCGACTCCATTGCCAGCCAAGTGACCATCATCACCACCAGGAACCTGCCACTGCCCAGGCTGACGCCAGAGCGCTTTTTGGGAAGCAACAAGGCCATCCTCACCTTGGTCCTCATTGTGGGACAGTTCTTGTGCTGCTGGCTGCCCTTCTTCGCTTTCCACTTGCACTCTTCTGTCGCTGCTGGCACGGCGGGTGGCGGGCACTGGGAGATGGTGGTCACCTGGATTGCCTACTCCTCCTTTGCCATCAACCCCTTCTTCTACGGGCTGCTAAACCGCCAGATCCGGGAGGAGCTGGCCCGGCTCCGGCGCAGCTGTCTCAACCGGCCACTGGGCCAGGAGCTCTGTCTTTCCATCTCGGAGGCTTCTGTCCAGGAAAACTTCTTGCAGTTCCTTCAGAGAGCGACTTGCACGCTGGAGACCCACGCGAGCTGCATCAGCCCCAGCCCCAGGAACAGGCTGGACCAGACCAAGATGGGCTTCCCCATCCCAGGTCAAGTTCCTGAAGAGAGCAGCTGAAGAGCAGGGGGCCCTGT
The DNA here is from genome assembly GCA_035582835.1 of Phoebastria nigripes. Classification (NCBI taxonomy): domain Eukaryota; kingdom Metazoa; phylum Chordata; class Aves; order Procellariiformes; family Diomedeidae; genus Phoebastria; species Phoebastria nigripes. The sequence goes on from JAYKAV010003253.1 coordinate 153,764, forward strand.
CCCACCGTGCTGGGCAGGAGGGTGGGCAGGGGACCTGCCAGGGACCCATCAGACCTGCTTGGACCCAGCCTCTTGGATTTGGAGGGGTCCTTGTTCAGGTTTTGCCTCTTTGAGCTTATGGTGGAAGCTAGTTTCTCTGCCTGGAGAAGGCAGCAGATCTGGGGAAGCCTCATCTCCCTTCTGCAGGCTGGGATTGTCTCTGGCTCCACCAGCACAGCCCAGTTGCATGGACAGGCTCTCCTTGGGACACGGGCAAGCCCTATGCGGGGGCAAAGGAGGGGGCACCTCCATCTCCGTCACCCTGCTGGGACCGCTCATGGCCAGCGGGGAAGAGCAGAGGTCCCTTGCACCCTACCCAGAAGCAGTGGCCCAGCTAACACCACTAACACCAGTAACACCAGGGCCCCGGGCACCCCACTGAGCCTGGGCGGCCAACGTGGAGCCCTCCATCCTTGGCTGTTTAACCCAAAACTAACATCTGGGTGGAGGAGCTCCTGTCACCCGCAGTACTTATCGGGGGATGACATCTGCGGGGCTGGCTCTGGCTCTGGCTGTTTTTCCTGCTGGCGTGGCAGCATGCGATGCCCACGGCCATGCCCAGCCATGCCCTCTGTCCCCCCCAGCTGGCAGGGGCTGCCCCTCCAGGGGGGGATGCTGGCTGGCCGGGGGTCTATGCTGGGCTGTTTATGGACACAGCTGCCCAGCTGAAGCCCAGCCAGTGGTGCCATGTGCCAGCCGAACCGGGCTGCCGGCCAGGGGTGCACTGGGGTGGACGTGGCGGCGCAGGGTGGCAGGGGAGGGGGGGGCCATGCAGGGTGCCCCTGGGCAGCGGCAGCCGGAGGGGACTGGGAGCCACTGTCCCCCTTTGGTCTCATTGCTTCTGCAGGGCTTGGGGACCCTCTCATGCAGCCCCCAGTGCAAGCAAGGAGACTGGACCCTGCTGGGGGGACGCTGGAGGGGTACATCACCCCCGGCCCCCCCCGCAAAGGTCCCAGGGATGGTGCTGGCACAGTGGCTTGGAGACCCCCCTGCCCCAGTAATAACTGGGGGGCTGGGGGAGAACTGCCCCATGGCCTCGAAAACTGCCCCATGGCAGGGAGGGGGCTCTGGGAAGACCCCCAGAGAGACTGGGGCTGAGGGCCAGCACCCCCCTGGCCACAGGGACACCCCTCCGGCCACCACCCCATGTCCCTAGGAGCTGAGGCTGCCCCTGGTGTGGGGGGGTGTCTCCACCCAGGGTAGGGGATATTATTATTTTTTTCTTGTAAATTTTTTCTTTTTATTAAACCATTGATAAGTTACAAAGGAGGAAAAAATATAGACTTATATATACAGCATTTCCAAGCCAGCAGGGACTGGCTCTTGGATGGGGTTGCTGGGAGGCGATTGCCCCGAGGTGGCCCGGGGAGGGCCCCCCACCAGAGCCAGGGGACAGGGGACCCCTGGAGAGGCCAGGCAGCCCCTCATCTGGTGGGACCCTCCTTTTGGGTGCCAGCCGGAGGGCGGAGGGTGGGTAGGAGCAGGGTGGCAGGGTGGGCAGGGCGAGGGGCAGGAGGTGAAGGTCGAACCCCGGCACAGGGCACTGGAAGAAGGGACCCCAGGCCGGCAGGGACAGCCCCCCCACCTCATACCAGGGCACGCGGTCCCTGTGCAGGAAAATTGGGGAGGGGGGCACAGTGCTGCTGGGATGGGCAGCAGGCAGCAGAGCAGCCCTTTCCTCCAGCAGGTATCGCCGCCAGGAAGACTCTTCCCTTCCCTGGGGTGGAGGGTAAAGGGGGCCCTCCCCAGGCATGGGGCACCTGGCAGGGGCTGGGGGACAGGGTGGGCGGCAGGGAGGTGTCCCTGGCACTGGGTGGCACTCCAGACCCCCTCGCCCACCCGCCAGCGGGGCTCAGTAGGGTGAGAACTTCTGCCGGTCGGTTTTCTTGGTGCCGTTGGCCGCTGAGATCTTGGTCGTGTAGGTGGTGGTGCCGCCGTTGGGACCCGCCACAGAGGATGGGGACAGCGCCAGGAAGGACACCGGCTTCAGACCGATGAAGTTGGAGAGGGAGATGGTGTAGGGGGTGCCCAGCAGGGCTGGGGGGGCTGGGGCGACGGCGGGCAGCGCGGCACCAGAGCCTGGGGTGAGGGGCTGGGAGAAGCCCATGCCGAGGTCCACGGAACCAGGGCCTGGCGGCGCCTGGGAGGTAGATTTGGCCGTCTCTAAGCTGGGGAAGCGAGTGAGAAGGGTGGGGTGGTGAGTACCATGGTGACAGAGCGGGTCCCCCACCCCAACCTGCCTGTCTTAGGGTGCAGGGACCGTGTGCCCCATCCCTTGAGGCACAGGTCTCCATGGCACATCCTGGGCACCCCGCTGGGCTAAGAAGCTGGGGCTCAAACCCTGTGGGGTCCCAGGTCCTGCATCTCAGGACCTCAAAGCACCACCCAGCTCATCCTTCCTGGGGATGCTGGGGGTGGGTGTCCCCCACAAGCTGCTGGGAAGGTGCCACCCCTTGCTAGCAGCCAACGTGTACCCCTCCAGGCTGGCACCTACCAGGCTGTGATGAGGTACTGAGCCAGGGTGATGCTGACGGGGGACCCCGTGATGGTCACGTGTCGCTCGCTGGAGCCCTCGGTCTGGTTCCCGATCTTGATGTGGGCACCTGACATCTGCCGGATCTCGCTGATCTTGCTGCCGTGCCGGCCGATGATACAGCCGATGAGCTGGAGGGGCAGGGACCGGGGTGAACTTGGAGCAGCTGGAGGAGCCATGCCGAGCAGGGAGCTCCCGGAGGCTCACCCGGCCGCCCCTTACACCTGGGAGGAGTGGGGAAACTGAGGCAGGCACCGCTGCTTTCCTTGGGCAGACCCTGCATTTTGGTCTCAGTCAAGCCCCCCTCTCAGCTGGCATCACTGGGCTGCCACATCCCAAGGCTCTTCCTTGGCATTGGCCAAGCCCCTTCTCCCTCCTCTGTGCCTCAGTTTCCCTTTTCTTCCAGCTGCTTCTGCCCCAGCGTCCCCTCCTGCTCCTGAGCTCTGGGGGCTGAGGCAGAGCCTCCAACTGTGTGGGGCAGTGGGTGCTGGCCCCTGCAAAGCGGCCACGGGGTGGGACACAGGGGTGGGGGCAAGCTGTGGTCTCCCTCGCCATCCCCAGGACCCACACGTACATCGTTGGGCACCAGGAACTCCTGGGAGCTGCTCTGGGAGCTGGTGTCCAGGCCTGGAGGGAGAGACAGGGATGTTAGCAGTGGGGGGGCAGGTCTCCAGCAGCTCCGTGTCCCCACCCCAGCCCCGTGCTGGGACAGTCAGTAGCCCTGGGGACAAACCTGAAGGATCCCTGGGGAGAGGCAGTGAGGGTGGGACATGGGCACCAGCCGTAATTTGGTGCCGATGCTCCCCCACTGGTTGGGGGGCTCTGGTGGGTGCAGGGACCCCAGGAAATCAAGGACGGGGGGGCAGGTAGCCATGCCGGGGGGGCCGGGACTGGAGAGGGTGCAGGGGACGGGGACCCTCTCATCAGGGCAAGGTGGCTGGGTGAGTCAGGAGGGGCACCCCACACCCCCAGCCCTGGGGGGGGACACAGGAGATGCTCACCTGGCACCATGGAGGGTGCGTGGCCCAGGGAGGCGAAGGGGAGCGTGTGCCCTGACAGCTGCTGCAGCTTCGTCATCTGCCCAGGCAGTGGGAGGAGGAGGGAGGAGGCATTAGGGGTGATGGCAGAGGGTCCCCTGTCCCCTCCTGGGGCCGGACGCTGGCACCCTGCGCCTCCCAGGACAGGCATCCTCGGCAGCACCTGTCCCGGAGGGCACAGACCCGGTGCCCATGGGAGCAGGGGTTGGCTGCCACGGGGACAGACTCACCTCCGTGGGAGAGACCCCGCTGTACTGGCCCTGCATGGAGAAGCCCTGGGGGGCGAAGGAAGGGGCATCAGTGGGGGGCCGGGTGGGGACCCCTGCCTTAGGCCACCCCCCCAGGGCAGGGAGGCCACCCTGAGCCCACCAGAGTGGCCCCTCGCCGGCAGAGGCTGGGGCCCCCGGCCACCCTGTGCCCCCAGGGGGGCTGCAGCCCCTTACCTGGTTGGCAGAGAGCAGGATGGTGCCCAGGGAGAGGCCAGGGTGGTAGGGGATGGTGGCCCCCTTCGGAGGTGACTGGAGAGGGAGGGAAGGAGGTGGAGGGGATGAGAGATGAGGTCGAATGCCCCTGCAGCCCCCTGGACCCCCTTTGGCCCCCCCACGGCCCCAACAAGCTGGGCATGGTCCCCAGCATTGCCAAGGCAGTGTACTCTTATGGGCTTCAGCACGGGGGGACCCCGGTGTCTGGGTCCAGGTGGGCACAGGGAGCCCTGGGGAGCTGGGGGCAGGCAGTGCGTGTAGCCCCGGGCTGGGCATGGGGCTCGGCAGGTACCTCCAGGATGACGGCGCAGATCTGCCTCACGCACTGGATGATGGTGTCTGGCACCCCCGAGACAGTGACGGCCCGTTCAGTGGAGTTGGGCAGCAGGTCGCCGGCCACCTGCACCTGTGCCCCGGTGCTCTGGGGGGGGCAAAGGGAGATGCTGGGGTGCCTCAGCCATACCCCCCTGCCAGGGCTCAGCACCTCATACCTCCCCTGTTCCCTCCTTGGCCCCTGGGGACCTTTGCAGGACCCGCAGGGTGATGCTCCACTCCTGCATCACCTGCATCACCTCCTACAGCTCCCGCGGGACCACAGCAGCCCCCACACCGAGGGCTCTGTGCCCCCCGGGGGAAAAGGGGAGCCCGCACCCAGGGCACCCTCAGCCTCACCTCCCGAATCTCCCGGATCTTAGCTCCCGCCTTGCCGATGAGCGAGCCGCACTGGCTGGCTGGGATGACAAGGCGCAGCGTCACCGGCGCTCTGCCCACTGCTGCCCCATCGCTCCCTGCTCCCAGGTCCTGTGAGGTGGGGGGTGAGATGCAGCATTGGACCCCATGAGCCCACTGGCATGGGGCGAGCGCTCAGGGGGCACCCAGCAGGGGTGAGGCGGGGGGTTGCCTACCTCCTCCAGCTTGAAGGCAATCATGGAGACAGCACGGAAGACAGCGTCGGTGGAGCCAGTGATGGTGGTGATGCGCTCGGGGCAGGACCCCTCTGAGATGGTGATGCGCGCGCTGCTCTGGGGACGGTGTCACACCCCGTCAGGGACATTGCCGGCCCTGAGCTTGATGTCCCCCCACCAGGGAAGGGCTCACAAGGGGTGGCCTTGATGCCTGTGGACCTGGGCTTTCCCCCTCCCACCTACCCCAGGCAGCCTTCCCCAGGGTGCAGCCTTGTCTCCCCTGGGTCCACCTGGGAATGGGGGTGGCCAGGGCTTGGCACACAGGAGCCACCAGGTGCAGGCAGGACAGGCAGCAGGACCCAGCAGCCCCCCAGCACGCCCTTACCTGCTCTCGTATCCTCTTAACAGTCTCTCCTTTCTGCGGGGAGAGGAACAGGGTGGGTGGTCAGGTCCAGGGGAGCCTGGGCCTGGCGGTGCCCTGGACCCCAAATCTTACCTTGCCAATGATGCTGCCAATCTCCTGCAAAGGCAGAGACGAGGGTGGCCCCATCAGCAGGCAGCTCCCTGCCTGCCACATCCCTCCTCTGCCCACAGCCTGGCCAACGGGCAACAGGCAGGCCCTGCCCCATGGCCACTGGGACACTGGGTGGCTTGCTGGTGACACTGGGGCATGGTAATGGGCCCCTCCCTGGCTTAGGATGGGGGAAGAAATCCTTCTGGGAATGCTGTTCCTGGGGGGATTGGGAGCAGGGGAGGAAAACAGGGCACGGCGAGGAGCTGGTGCTCCAGCATGGCCCCCCACCCTGGGCGTTGCTGACCCCCCCCGAGCAGCGCCAAGCCCCCCACTGTTACCTTGCCATGCATGAGCATGCGGAGGGTCAGGGTGATGCTGAGCTCCGTCTCCTCAGGGCTGCCGCCCATGCCGCTGGCTCCGTCTGGCGATGCCATGGCGGGAGGACGAGCTGAGCCTGTGGGACACGGCGGTCTCCAGAAAAGGGGGAGGCCCCAACTACCCCCCAAAATCTGCAGCCTGAAAAGCACCATGGCTGGGAAGAGGGGAAACTGATGCAGGGGCAGCATTATGCCCTCCTTCGGTGGGGGAGGCTTGCACGGCCCCATGGTACCTGGGGCCCCACCAGCATCCTGCACCCCTTCCAGGAGCTCCCCAAAGGGACCTGCCGCCACATGTCTGCCTGAGCCTGCAGGCAGCTGCCTTCAACCTGGCCTGCGCGTGGCCCTTGGCCGGAGCCGGCACCGCACCTTCACAAAGCCGGGAGCTGGATGGATATCGCGGGGAAGTGGAAAAGTGTGGGGAGCGTGGCTGTGGGATGGGGTTCGGTTTGCAGGCACTTGCTGGGGTGGTGGCATGCGGGGTGGGGGGGGCAGAGGTGGCCTGAGTGGTCTCGCAGGCTGTGCGAGCCTTCCTCTTCCTCCTCCTCCCTTCCCCCTGCCCATGCGCAAAGCCCCAGGGGAAACTGAGGCAACCTCCCTGATGGGGACCACCAGCCTGACGTGAACCACGGCGTGATGCCCAATGCACGATGCCACTGCACCCTGTCCCCCCCGAGCACCCCAGGGCCCCCCCCAGACCCTGTGCCTAGGGGACGGGGGCGGCTGGGACCCCGCAGTGCCAGCATGGGGCCGGGAGGAGGACAATCGCCGTGTGTCCGGGCATGGGTGGGCGGCTGCGGCACCGCTGGCTCCCGGCAAGCCGGGCAATGCCAAGCGGCTTTGAAACAAAGCACCCGTGTTGGGGCTGGGGCCCGTGTCTGCGGGCACGGCGGGGGGGGGGGGCCGGGGGGGGGGGGGGGGGGGGGGGGGGGGGGGGGGCAGTTATTTTAGGTGCTGGCAGGACTCGCCACCGCTACAGCACATCTCCTGCATCAGGGTAACGGGGTGGGGGGGGGCAAGCCGGTCGCCCCTGTACCCCCTAAGTGCACCCCTGGGGTGGTGTGGACCCTCCATCTTCACACACACACCCCCCGTTACTGGGGGCTGGAGAAAGGGGGAAAGGCTGGGGAAGGGGGAATATTCCCCTTCCCGATGGAGGAGAACCTGAGGGGGGGGGGCGGGTACCCCCCTGTAAGCCCCCTCCTCTCAGCGTCCGGAGCCCTGCGTGGTGCCGGCAGGGGCAGGCAGCCTGCCCGGGTCCCCGTCCCCCCGGGGATGAACGGCAGCAGGGACGCGCCGGGGACAAAAGATCCCAGCGAGGAGAGAAGGACGAGGCTGGCAGCGGGGCAGGGGGGAGGCGGCAGGGCCACGGGTGTCCCCCCACTGCCACAAGCAATGTGGGGGGTCCGCGGGCAGGGGGGTGCTCTCCCCCAGGGGAGCCAGGCTGGCAGGGACACCAAAGGCCCCGGTGATGGGCGCAGGCCACCTGCCCCGTCCCCGACCACGGCTGGCGTCGGGACAGCCGCGAAGCTGGGCACCGCCCGTCCTTCGGGGCACCTTCGGGTGGCAAAGGGAGGTGACGGGGGGGACAGGAGGAAGCCCCCACCCCGTCCCAGGGGGAACCTCTCTCCGCTCGCCCTCCCGGCCGCCCCAAGCCCCCCGGCCCCCGCGGGAAGGGGCCTGGCGGGTACCTTTCCGTGCGCCTCGTCCCTCCGCCGCCGGCCACCCCGCTCAGTGCCACATTGTCCCCGGCGGCGCCCAGTGACACCCGGGGCAGGAACAATGAGCCGCTTGACAGGCCAGGGCCAGGCTGGCAGCCCCGGCCCCCACCCCGGTCCACGCCGGGGCCCCCCTCGCTCTTCCCCTCTCCCACATCCCTCCCTCCGGGATCCTATTACAGCGGATAAGAGACACTAAAAGGAACAATGCACCCTGGGTAAGGCCATCTGCCACCGCTGGGGACATTCCTGTCCCCCCCTGCCCCCCCCTTTGGCTCACACATCGCCCCTCTTTGTAATTGCGGGTTTTTTTTTCCTGGAAGCCGATCAGCTGGCAAGGCTCGAGGGCTCAAGGACACCGGAGCGGGCAGGGACAGGGCGGCTGGCACCCCAGGGCCTGCCGGCACCCAGGGGTGCTGCTAGGGGGGAGGGCCTGGAGGGGCAACAGGGGAGCTGCATGGGGGGGCCGGGGCTGCAACAGGGAAGCTAAACTGGGTGGGGGACAAGGGATGCTCCGGGGGTCCTGCCTTACTGCCAGGGCAGGGACTGGCTCCTGCACCCCTGGCACTGCCCCATGCCCCCTGCACGGGTGTCCTGCGCCCACAGACAAGTGCCCCCCCCCGCTACCTCCCCCACTAAATCCTCCTGGGCCCTGGCGTAAGCAGCTAATGCCCAGGCAGGCTTGGGGAAGGGGGGGCATTGAGGGGGGGGCACCCCGCTGCTGGCTCCATCTGTGCCCCCGACTGCCCGGCGCAGCAGCACTGAGCGTGGGGAAGGCAGGTGGCAGGCAGGGGGCTTGTCCCCCCGTCTGTCCGGCCAGACTTCTGTCAGGCCTCTCCACCCACCCCCCCATCTGTTCATGGCAGCCACTTGTTCGGTAAATCCCCCCCCTGCCTCCCCGGGGCGCTGAGCTGCTGCCACCATGGGCAGGAGCCTGCCAGGGCTGGCTGTTCCCTTTTAAGCCCCTGTGGATTACCCTGGGCTTGGGTGTCTGCCAGGAAGGGTGGGAGGAGGAAGAGGAGGAGGAAGAGGAGGCTGGCAGGCTGGGGACACAGGTGCCACTGCCCGGGGGGACCTACCTGTGCCCAAACACAACCCTGGGGCTCCCCGGGCACCCTCCGAGGCTCCCGGGGGTCCTGCCAGAGGTGACGGGTGGGCTCCAGCAGCCTCGCAGCCGGCACTTGCCCACCCACAGGACAACACTCCCCAAACGTCCCGTCCCTCGGTGGCTGCACCTCCCCCGCTGTCACCCCCAAAATGTGTGCGGGATGGCGGCCATRGAGGAGGTGGAGATCGGGGAAGGAGGCGGAAAAGGTGGAAAGAAGCGGGAGGAAGGTGGCAGGAAAGTGGTGGTGGAGCTTGGGGTTTTATTTGGTCCCAAAGGAGGCTGGCTGGGGACGCCAGGCGAGCAGCTGGGTTGGTGCAAGGGTGTGTGCACAGGTGGAGGGGTGGGTGGGCTGGCCTCATCCCCCAGCCCTGTGGGCCCCTCCACGCGGCCCGTCCCTCTCACTCCAGCTGCTGCAGGAAGGCCAGGAGCCCGCAGTGCCACTCGTCAGGCTTGTCCAGGTAGCAGGCGTGTCTGGCGCCCTGCAGCACCAGCACCCGGTGCTTGGGGAGGTGTCGCAGGTTGTTCAGGCTGGCCTGCCCCAGCTCCATGTCTTGGTCCCCATACACGATCAGCGTGGGTGTCTGCAGAGGGGGAACGCACTCTGAGCCTGCCAACAGCACCCAGGCACCCGCTCTTCCTGGCCAGGGACACCCTGGGACCAGGATACGGAGAGGAGACGCTTGCTCTTCTCCCCTGCCCACCACAAGGGGAAACTGAAGCTCAGACTCCCGGGTCTCCTAATGTCCCCTCTTTCCCTGCTGCTACCCTACGGTCACATTCCTTCACCATCACGTTCCCCTTTTCCAGCGGCAACGGGGTTTCTGGCCTGTTTGGTCTTTTCCCTGCCCAACCCCAGTGCCAGGGTCTCCTCTTCACCGTCCCCTCCCAGTTCCTTGACCTCCCTCAATCTCCCTCCAGGCCATACTTTGATCTGGGTATACTGCTCCGCTGTGAATTTCTCGGTGCAGATGGGTGCCACGGGCACATATGCCTTGAGCAGGTGGTTGTGCTGGAAGAGGAAGGGCAGGGAGTACATGCCACTGAGCGATGGGCTGATCACCACAGCCGGACCCAGGCACAGAGCCTCCGAAACCGCTCTCAGGAAAGTCCCCGGCGCTGGCTGGCCCACGGGCGCTGGGGCCACAGCATCCTTCGAGCGCCCCAGCCCTGACCCATGGGAGACAGAAAATGTCCTGTCACATTCTCCGCTGCCTTACAACAGGGAGAAGCTGACACAGCAGGACGCCGGGGTTGCCATCCCGGCACCACGAACACGAGCGGCTGCATTGGCTCCCCCAGCCCCCACCTTGCTCCGGGGCCATGCTCTCCACCGTGCCTTACCCGGCAGGTCAATAGCCACAGCCCGGTAGCCGTTTTCAGCCAGCATGGCAAGCGTCTGCAGCTGAAGCCAGGTGTCAGAGGAGAAGCGAATGCCGTGCAGCAGCAGCACAGTCAGCTTTGGGGGCTGCTGGGCTGGCTCGGCTTGGCGGTAGAAGAGGGTTTGGCCTTCCACCGTGACGGTGCTCTCAGTGAGCTGTGGGGCAGCCATGCCTGGGGGGTTGGGAGAGCTGTTAGGGGGGGTTGAGAGGTGGAAACGGGCCCAGTGCGCACGGTGGCCCTGTGCGGCCTAGGAGAAAGGTCGGCTCCGGTGGGATGCCGGTGTCCCGGCGTCGAGGCCCGGCGGTGGTGGGAAGGCAGGCTGGCTGTGGCGCTGGCACCGGGAAGGCGGGGGTTACACCGGCATCACCCTCTTTTTGGACACCGGCGGGGGGCCGGCCCCGGGGTGGGCGCGTGGGGCTGCTCGCTCGTGCCAGGCGGGCTCACGAGCCCGCCCCTGCCTCAGTTTCCCCGCCCGGCGCTGGGCCGGCGGCCCTTACCTGCTTCTCCGCCCCGAGTGCCGGCCGCCGCTCGTCTCCCGCTCCCCGGCGCGCCCCGGGACCAAAGGCCGGCGGGGCGGGGGGGGCGGGGGAGCGGCGGCACCGCCTCACGGAGCGCAGGGCCCGGGGCGGCCCTGGGCACCGCCGCCGCCTCGCCTCGCCGAGCTCTGCCGAGCCGAGCCGAGCGTAGCCGAGCGCAGCCGAGAGCCACCGAGCTCAAGCCGAGCGGAGTCGAGCCGAACCCTAGCCGAGCTCCGTCGAGTCCCACCGAGCCCTAGCCGAGCTCTTGCCGAGCCGAGCCCTAGCCGAGCCGAACCGAGCCGCGCCGAGCTCCTACCGAGCCGAGCCGAGCCCTAGCCGAGTCCTCCCGAGCCCTAGCCGAGAGCCCTACCCGAGCTCTGCCGAGCCAGCCGAACTCTGCCGAGCCCCAGCCGAGCCAGCCGAGCCCTGCCGAGCGCCGCCGAGCCCTGGCCGAACCTAGCCGAGCCAGCCGAGCCCTGCCGAGCCCCTGCCGAACCGAGCCGAGCCCTAGCCGAGCTTTGCCGAGCCCCGCCGAGCCCCGCCAAGCCGGGGCTCCTCTCCCGGCACCGGCCGTTCTTTCCCGAGACTTCGGCCTCGGCCCGGTGGGGCTCTGCCCGGGGGATCGGTGCGGCGGGCAGGCCCCCGGCTGACAGCCCTCGGGGCCTGCAGCGCTGCGACCTCCCGCCAGGCGGAGCCTGGGGCCGCGGGCGCGGCGCCGTGAGGGCCGGCGGGCCGAATGTCCCGGCTGGAGCTGAGGGGCGGCGGAGCCGGCGGCCGGAGCCAGCGGGAGCTCGGGAGGCCGGGGCCGAGCGGGGCTGTCATCGCCGGGCGCGGGGCGTGCAGGCCGGGCCGGAGCTGAGGAGAGCACCGTGGTCTGGGGCCTACCCGCCCCCCGCAGCAGTGGGGTTTGGGGCTTCCAGCCCCTCGCTGCCATTTTCCTTCTCCAGGGGGAGCAGAGATGCCGCTCGCCCGCAGCCGCCTGGGGCTCCTGCTGCTTGGGGCGCTCCTCACCCTTGTCCTCTACCTCCTGCTCCCGGCTGCCCACCACGAGCAGCGCTTGGCGGGCGCCCAGCCTGACGAGGGGAAGCGGGGCCGGCGAGCGGCCAACGCCACCACGCGAACGGGGATGGCTGCGGGAGAGCCCCCCATCTTCTACAGGGAGGTTTCCGCAGGGCCCCAGGCCAGCGGCACCGCCAGCCCCGGGAGGTGGGTCAGCCCGCCGGCTCCTGTGGCAGAGGAAGGTGGGGGGTGACAGGCCCTGGGGATCGGTCTCCACCAGCCCTCATGGCCGCTGGACGCCTGCGGGTGCGGCATCTTCCCTGAACCCCTTCCCGCCTGTCTTCCCCACCGCAGGCCCGATGTCCTGTTCCTGCACGGCCAGGCATTCACCTCCAAGACGTGGGAGGCCTTGGGCACGCTGGCGCTGCTCGCCGGAGAAGGCTACCGTGCAGTCGCAATAGATCTGCCTGGTAGGACCATGGCACTGCGCTTAAGTTGATCCCTCTGGGCAGCTCCAGTCCCTCACCTCAGCCACCACTGGGCTCTGGACCTTTTTAGGCAGCTAGCGGTGGTCCCTGGGGCAGTGTGCCTGGGATTTGGCTTTGCCCCAGGGTGTTGACCTCTGGCCACCCAAACCCTTTGGCTGGGGTTGGCTCGGGCCAGCTGGCGTGTGGCTGTAGCTGTACAACCGCTGGGGCTTGATCAGGTACCCATTTTTTGCCAAGCCAGCTGAGCCTCTGGAGGAGACACCATTGCAGGCTGCACAATCCCCCCTGCCCCACGCCCACCCCATGCTCTCTGCCCCATGCCAGGCTATGGGGATTCGCCCCCGGCGGAGATGGTGGCCACAGCGCAGGGCCGGCTGGCTTTCCTGGACCATGTCCTCCAGGAGCTGAGCATGCGGAGGCCCGTTCTTGTCAGCCCCTCCATGAGCGGCCGCTTTGCCCTGCCCTTTCTCCTGGCACGGGGGGACCGGCTGGCCGGCTTCGTGCCCATTGCGCCCGTGGGCACCAAGGACTACGCTGCTGAGCAGTACCGGCGGGTCCAGGTGAGGTGGGTTGTTGGGCTCCTCGGGGGGGTCCCTGGGTGCTGGCAAGCTTCGTGGGCCAGCTGGCTGTAGGGTGGCATGGAGGGTGGCCCTGTTTTGGGGTGAGTGAGGGGGACCTGTGCCCCTCCCAGTTCATGGCAGGGCTGGCACCTGCCTTCCCTTGGCTTTGCAGCCCCCAGTGGTGACGGATGGAGGTGGGCACAGCCCAGGGGAAGCGTAGTGGCCATTTCCCCCTCTGACAACCACTCCAGTTTTCTCTCTCTGCTTACCAAGACGCCCACCCTGATCCTGTATGGTGACCGTGACACAAGCCTGGGTCCCCAGGCCCTGCAGAGCCTCCGGCACCTCCCCGGGCACCGCGTGGCCGTGGTGCCCAACGCCGGCCATGCCTGCTACCTGGACAAGCCGGAGGACTTCCACCGGGCCCTGCTGGGCTTCCTGCACCAGCTGAAGTGAGCGCCACCTCGTCCCCTGCCGAGCGGAGGACAGGGGGCCAGGGCGCCCCGAGGGACTGGGAGGCACAGGTGGCTGGCGTGAGGGGTGCTGTTGTCTTTTGGGGTGTCCCCAGGGTGGTGGTGGGGGAGGACTGAGGGTGTCCCTTGCTGTCACGAGGCCAATAAACTGATGCTGCTCTGGTTTCTGCGTGTGTCCCCAAGCGCCGCGAGGCTTCCCGGGCTCCAGCCCCATCTCTCTGCCTCTAGTGTGGGGCAGGAGGGTGCCCGGCCCACCCCCTGCCTGCCCCCTGCCCACCTCCTCACCCTGGCCCACCCTGTGCCCTCTGCCTGCCCCATGCCCTCCTTCGCCCTGCCCACCCCGGTGACMCCCGCTCCTCCCCTGCCCGCCCCCTGCCCGCTGCCGGCTGCGGGGCGGAGCGGAGCGGGCCGGGGCGGAGCGGAGCGGGGCGGAGCGGGGCCGGGCCGGACCGGGCAGGCGCCGGCGGCAGCAGCGCGGAGGTAGGGCCGGGGCGGGCGGGGGTCCGGGGAGCGGGGTCGGGCCAGCAGCGCCCGGCAGCCCGCGGGGGGCTGCACCGATGCCTTCGTACCCCCCAAGCCTGCGCCCGTCGCCACGGTACCCTGCACCCCCTTCGCAACCCTAACGACGTTATCCTTGCATCCCCCGTACCCCTTGCACCCCTAACCTCCGTACCCTGCACCCCTCTGCACCCCCAACCACGGTACCCTGCACTCCTCTGCCCTCCTGCTCGTGCTACCCCTGCAACCCAATAATGCGACTGCTGCACCCACCCACACCCCTAACTACAGTACCCTGCACCCCCCTGCGCCCCTAACCACAGTATCCTGCCCCCCCTTCCTCCCCCTGCACCCCTAACCACAGTATCCCTGCACCTCCCCTGCACCCCTACCCATGGTATCCTGCACTCCCCGCAACCCTAACCATGGTGCCCCTGCACCCCACCTGCAGTACCCCTGCACCCCACTATGCCCCCTCCCTGCACCCTAGTCATGGTACCCCTGTACCCCCCCTGTGCCCCTTTGCACCCCTAGCCACAGTACCCCTGCACCCCCCTGCACCCTTAACTATGGTCCCCCCGCACCTCTCTTGTAGCCCCTCTGCACCCCCTACTCCCATACCCCCTCAGGTGTTCCCCTTCCCCCCTCCTGCTGCAACCCCCCCACATCATCTTGCTTCCCCTGGCTGCCCCCCTTTCCTTACCTGCACCCCCTTACACCAGCATCCTGCCTTCCCTGCCTGCACTCCCCCACATCCCCCTGGACCCCCAACCAATGGCTAACCCCGACCACCGCGTGCCCCTGCTCCATACTCCCTTCTTCCCCCCATAACCCTCTTCCCCACCTTGTTGCCCCCCCTTCCTCCCTACTAGCCCCCTACACCCCAGCTAGCCCTACCCCACGGCTCACCCCTTGCCCCACGCCTGGGCATCACAGCTTGCTCTGGCACCGCATTTGGGGCAGGAACATGCGTTTTGGGGGGATGACGAAAGGACAGCGTGGGGGGCACACCCCATCCTGCCCCTGTACCCAAGTCGGGGGGACTTCTCCCGTGGTGGCAGCGTCCCAGGGCTCGCACCGGGGAGACCTTTGCCCTGTCCTGCTTTGGTTTCTGTGACGACCGAGCTTGCTGGCGGACTTTGGAGGGGCCGGTGGGTGATTAACCATCTCCCCGCTCTTCCCCCAGAGCTTTGCAGCCCCGGTTCCCGGCCTGACATGGCACCCGGGAAGCCCGGGAAGAGCACAGGGGCCTCGGAGGACCCCTCAGTTACGCTTTTCCGGGAGTACCTGAGGATCGACACCGTCCACCCCAAACCTGACTATGGTGAGGATGGGGGGAATGGGACGGGGAGGTGTGTGGGGATCCAGCGACGTGGCTTCTTCTCCTCTACCTTGCAGCTCCGGTCTTTGGACCCGGGTGCCCGAGTCCTCAGCCAGGGCTGTTTTGATCATGGTGTTAAGGAGCGGACACCTTTGTGCCTTATCTCTGCTGATGTCTTTGATTGGGGCAGGGACGTCTCAAGTGCAGCCAGAGTTGCCATTTGCTTCCTCCAGCCCCATGCCCCAGGGCCCCCCCTTTCCACG
This sequence comes from Phoebastria nigripes, assembly GCA_035582835.1. Lineage (NCBI taxonomy): Eukaryota > Metazoa > Chordata > Aves > Procellariiformes > Diomedeidae > Phoebastria > Phoebastria nigripes. Next base: position 168,977 of record JAYKAV010003253.1, read on the forward strand.
CTGCCCTGGCTCTGGGATGGATGCTTGTGATAACCCCATTTAGATCTCCTTCTGTTAACGTTTCCATCCTCCCACTAAAGTACATCAAGATTTTTTCATTGGTGAGGAGCTCCCAGAACTCCTACGGAGGACTGTACCCCCTGAACTTGCTCCCTTCAGTTTTTATTTTTTCATGTTCCCCTAGTCCTCGCCCCAAAAGGATGGTGACAAGCCGCTCCTATCCCCACTCCCAGCCACCTCTCATGCTCAGGACCTCCATCACCTGCCCTCTCCGGTCACCTCTTTCCTCAGCCTGGGAACCCTGGAGAGCCTTGGGGTCCCCAGGGGGTTGCAGTGAGAGGGGAGGGAGATCCCGACGTAACTCCGGGCATCCCCGCTCCTCCCCAGATGCGGCTGTCCGGTTTCTGGAGCGCGTCGGCACCGACCTGGGCTTGGCCTGCCAAAAAGTGGAGGTGAGCGAGGCGAGGAGCAGCCCCCAGTCTGTCCATCCATCCATCCGTCCATCCATCCATCCATCCGCACCCGGGTCCTTCATGACCAGGCTGTTCCCCTGCCCRCCGCCCCGGAGCTGGGCAGGCGTGAATCCCCTCTGCCTGTGATCCTCTGCTGACCTGAGCCCTTCCTTAAGCCTGTATTCGGGCTGGTCCCCGCTGACCTTTGTGGCCGCCTGTGCTATGATTAGCCGGGGACCTGGCAGGGTCACGTTGCCTGGGGACATCCCTCCTGCTGGGCACCAGCTGTCCCAGGGGACTCCCGGGCACCAGGGGAAGACGCCGGCTTCATCTCCCCTCCTCCATCTGAATTGCAGCCAGGTCTTGCGCCCACGGCCGGGCTCCGTCTGCCTGTGGGGGGGTGCAGGCATGCCTGCTCCTGCTGCCTGCCCTCTCCCAGTGGAGAAAGGGGTGACCTGCTGGGTGGCATCAAGAAACTTTTCCCAGACTGATGCTTTTCGGCTCCAGCCCGCCAGTCCCAGCCCCTCTGTCCCCAGCCTGGACCCCAGTGACATCCTGCCCTCGCCCCACAGGTGTGCCAGGGCCGYGTGGTGCTGATCCTGACCTGGCAGGGCACGAACCCCCGCCTGCGCTCCGTCCTCCTCAACTCCCACACCGACGTCGTGCCCGTCTTTGAGGTGCCGGGACAGGGCGAGGGGTGGGACAGGCACGGTGGGGAGGACTGGGGGTGGCAGGTGAACGGGAGCTGGTGCTCGCCGTGCCCCTCTGCCGTCACAGCCGCTCTTCCCCACAGGAGCACTGGACCTACCCACCCTTTGAGGCTGTTAAGGACTCGCAAGGCAACATCTACGCCCGGGGTGCCCAGGACATGAAGTGCGTCTCCATCCAGTGAGTGGAGGGCTCTGCACCTGCCGGGGGGGCGGGCACAGCGTGAGGGTGCCTCTGAGTGATGCAGGACAGGATGCCACCATCCCCAGGGTCCCTGGGGCTGTGGATGCCACCGCTTGACCCGCCCTGGGGTGGCTCAGGGCGCACCAGCCCGTCTCCTCCATGATGCCCAGGCACTGCCTTCTCCCCGCAGGTACCTCGAGGCCATCCGGAGGCTGAAGGCGGAGGGAAAGTGTTTTGCCCGCACCATCCACCTCACCTTTGTGCCTGGTGAGTCCCTAGGGTGTCCCCTCTTGGGAGGACAGGAGGGGCTGGCAGTTGGGTGATGCTCTGGAGTTCCTCGTGGCGTGGCAGCCAGGCACGCCCCTGCCACCCTCTCCAGATTTTGAGCTCCCCTAGATTGGGCCTGGAGGGGTTTCTAGGTCCGAGGACATCGGTGGCACCCAGGCTGGCGTGGAAGGAGGACCAGGGGGTGGTGGGCCAGGGGACGCCCCGGTTCCTTCCTCCACGCCAGGCTCTCCCCTGCAGACGAGGAGGTGGGCGGACACAAAGGCATGGAGATGTTCGTGCAGCGCCCCGAGTTCAGAGCGCTCAACGTGGGCTTCGCCCTGGACGAGGGTGAGTAGTGGCAGAGCTGGCACGGGGACATGTCTCCTCTTGGCACGCATCCCTCTGCCTGTTGGCATCACCCCCTGGGCACTGGCACCCGGCACGGCTTCCGGGGACCCCCTCGGGGGCTCCTCCCCCTGGCCCGTGACCCACACGGTGCCAGCCTGGAGAGGAGATGCTGCCAGGGTAGAACAGAGAGGGGCAAATCATGGCACCCCCGTGCCCCGCTGACCCCCCGTCTGTGCCCACTGCAGGCCTGGCCAGCCCGTCTGACACCTTCAGCGTCTTTTACGGCGAGAAGAGCCCGTGGTGTGAGTAACTGCGTGCCCACCACCCCGTCCCTGGCTCTGCTGGGCACTGGGGCACCGGTGCCGCCCCAGGCTTTCTGCTCAACGCCTCCCTCTCCCCCCGCTGCCGCAGGGATAAAGGTGAAGTGCATGGGCAGCCCTGGGCATGGGTCCCGCTTCATCAGCAACACGGCGGCCGAGAAGATGGTAAGAGAGGGGGGACACCCTGCACACCCCCCCTGCCTGCCTTGGGGCTGCCAGGTGCCTGCCCGCAGGGCTGGTCCTCAACCCCTGCCCTTCCCTCCCCAGCACAAAGTCATCAACTCCTTCCTGGCCTTCAGGGAGAGCGAGAAGCAGAGGTAGGAGACAGGCAGCGGGATGGCGGTGGCTTCGGTTTGGTCCGTGGAGGGGGTCCTTGGGATCCCAAGCCAGGCTCTGGTCTGGCGCCGCCGCCCCGTGCCTCAGTTTCCCCATTTGGGGGTGGCGGTGGGGTGGGGGAGCGCTTCCCCTCCTCCGTGGGTGGCGGAGGGTGACTCTCCCTTGTGTCCCCCGAGGCTCAAGTCCGACTCAAGCCTGACCCTAGGGGACGTCACCTCGCTCAACCTGACCATGCTGGAGGGGGGCGTCTCCTTCAATGTGGTGCCCTCCGAGATGGCGGCCAGCTTCGACATCCGCATCCCACCCACCGTGGACCTGAAGGTGGGCGTCACGCCGGCCCCACCCGGGAGGGGAGTGGGTTGGGGAGTACCCTGCTCACACCCCTCTTCTGGTCTCTGCCTCAGGCCTTCGAGGAGCAGGTGGCTGTGTGGTGCCGGGGTGCCGGGGATGGTGTCACCTATGAGTTTCACCAGGTGAGGGGTCTTGGCCACCTGGGCACATCGTGCCTGTCCCTCCCCTGCCACATGCCCACTCCCCTGCCCCTCACCTGCCCTCTTCCTCCGTCAGAAATGCATGGACCAACATGTCACCTCCACCGAGGAGTCAGACCCGTGGTGGAAAGCCTTCAGCGGGGTCTGCAGGGACATGTGAGTAGTGTCCCCAGGAAGGGCAGGACCCTGGCAGGGACATCCTCTGGTGGGAGCCGTGGGGTCCCTGGGTGTCTCTGGGGTCGTGGCAGGGGTTGGGAGGAGATGCTCCATGCCATGCCAGGGCATCTCACCATGCCCCCCGCAAAGGGATGGGACTGAGTGTCCTGCAGGGCTCAGGGACCTTCCTGGCGTGGTCTCTTTCCCCGCATGGTGGCAGGGGGACAGGGGACCTGGCTGCCCCTGTGCCCATGCTGACGCAGGGTCTTGATTGTCAGGAAGCTGCAGCTCAAGCTTGAGATCTTCCCGGCCGCCACTGACAGCCGCTACATCCGAGCGGTGAGTGCGATGCCAGCCCACCCATGGGTCCCCCAYCCGGGGTGAGACCTGCAGCCCCAAGCAGGAGCCATGCCCAGGCGGAGGGGGGCACGCGGTGCCCATCCCAGCCCCAGCCTCACCCCATACCACCCCCCCATCCCCAGGCAGGACACCCCGCTATCGGCTTCTCGCCCATGAACCGCACCCCGGTGCTACTCCACGACCACAACGAGTTCCTCAACGAGCAAGTCTTCCTGCGGGGCATCGACATCTATGCCCGCCTTCTGCCCGCCCTGGCATCGGTGCCCCCGCTGCCTGCCGAGGGCTGAGCGCCCTGGTGAGGGGCAGGATGGGGGGCGGGGTGCCGAGCAGCGGGACGCAAGGCTTTAAAAATGGGGCAGGGAGTGGGCACAGCGTGCCGGGGACCCAGCTGGCATCATGCCATTTTGGCTCTGCTCAGGGCTGGCCCGATGGTGATGCCTGTGCTGAGTGTCCTGGCTGTGCCCTCGAAATCTGGGTCCCAGCCATCCCCCTGGGGGCTGTGTCCCCCTTGCCCGGGTGCCACCAGAGCCCCGTGCCCAGGTGCCTCCTGCCTTTCCCGGTGTCGACAATGCCTCCCACTGTCCCTGTGCCACCTCTGGCTGCGCTGGCTGTGGGGTAGGGGGCTAGCCGGTGCCCTGCTCTGCCTGCCGGTGCCTCGTCCTGCCTCCCTGCCCGCTTGCCGGGGGAGCTGGGGCCGGTGCCCCCCATCCTCCCCGTGCAAGTCAATAAATCTCCTTGGTAAGCACGGCCAGGAGTGGGGCGGTCTGTCCGTCTGTCTGTGGCACTGCCGGTGGGGTCTCGGGGAGCCCAGGCACTGTGGATTTCCTCGGTGCGGTGGGGTCTGCTGGAGTGCTCCCTGCTCCCCAGGGTTCGCTGGGCTGGGGGACGGCACTGTGGGCAGGATCCTGCCCGGGCAGGCTGTGGGGCTGCTCCTCGGGAGCCTCCATTCCAAATCAGCCTTGGAGTGCCAGGGGGAGCGGGAGCAGCCAGCGATGCTGGGGTTCATCCTGCTCCCTCCCATCAGCTCCTGCCATGGTGCCGCTCCCCCAAACCCTCGGGTCTGAGCAGGCAGCGTGCGGGTCCGGGCAGGCAGCCTCCACTTATCTGCCAGAGCTGCCCGCAGGCTGCACCTCCTCCTTGCTCTTACCCAACTCCGTGCTGCTCTCCAGCACCCAGGGGTGCTGGATCTGTCCCAGAGCCATGCTGTGCCACCCGCCCCTATGGTCTTCCCTTGGGAAACTAGGGCCACAGGCCAGCCAAGGGCTCGCTGAGCCAAACTGAGGTGGTTTTGTCCCGGTCGAGGGGGTTGTGGAGCTGCTGCATTACAAAAGGTTGGGGGTGAGCTGGATCCGCCCCCCATCCTCCTGCCCTCCTTTTCAATTGAAGCTGCTGCAACCCTCGGGGGGCTGCGGGAGGGCTGGGGCTAACGAGGCTGCCCCTGTGCCGGGCTGGGAGAAGGGATGGAGCACTGGTGGCAATGGAGCGCTGCAGAAGCCACCAGCTCCTCAGCTCCTTCCCTTCCATCCAGCACTGGGGGAAATTCAAGGCTTTTGGGAGGGTGGGACACTTGCCCGTGCACTGAGGCTCCTCGGGGAAGCCTGTGTGGATTCTCTGATGTCTCATACGGCCACATCCCCTGCCCCTGCAGCCCTGGGGGAGGATGGCATGGGAGTGGTGTGGGTGCCATGGGGTACTGTGGGGTCCTGCTTGCTGGCCGGGGTCCACGCTCAGGGTGCAGGTGAGCAGGCACCTTTGCAGGCAGACAGGGGTGCATCCCCGCTGCCCTGTCCCCTGCCCTGTGGGTGCACCAAGGCTGGGCGCAGCACCCCATGCCCCTCCCGATCCTGCTCAGCCCCCTTCCCCACCCAGCTTGGTGTCCGTCCCCAGCTTGCCTGGCTGCTGAGATGGGACCCGAGAGCCGGGTGCTTGCTGGTGCTTGGAGATCACCCCCCGCCGAGTGTCCTTCTTGGGGGACAGGTCTGCGTGCCCTCTCCCACCCCTCCAGGAGGGCAAGGCTGGGGGGCCCCAGCCTCCCCTTCCTTGCTCCCCATCCCCAGGGATGAGCCAGAGGGGCTGGCTGGGCTCCGGGGCTGGGACGGAAGGGTTGCAGCAAAGCCTAAACCGCTGGTGGCAGGCGACGATTTGGGGGTGTGCGGAGCTCTCGGGGCCCCCCCCGGAGGCTGGGGCCGTCCCGCCTCGCACGACACCCCCCGCTCATCCCCGCCGCCCCGGGGGATGGGGGGGTGGCGGGGCCGGGGCGGGGCGGGCCGGGGCGGGCCGGGGGCGGTCGGATGGCGGCCCCATAAAAGCTCGGTGCCACCGGCAGCCCCGGGAGCGGCGTCGGGATGCGGGCGGCGGTGTCGGTGTCGGTGTCGGTGTGCTGGCTGGGGGCTGCGCTGCTGGCGGCGGGGCTCCGCCTGCCCCGGCTCCGCCTGCCCTACCGCGGTGAGCCGGGCCGGGGGCACCTGCTGCGGGGGGGGGCGTGGGGTATGGGGGGTGCCTGCCCACATAGGGGTGTCCTCAGTTCTTCCCCCAGGGGGGCCGGGTGGAGGCTTGGGGAGGCTCAGCTGTGGGCGCTGAGCCCAAAGTCCGGGTTTATGTTTTTTTTTTTTTGGGGGGGGGTACCTTGCGCTGGAGGCTCGGATTGGGCTGGGCTTTCGGTGGGTGGCTGCTCGGCACTCTCCCGTTCCCCACGCGGGACGTGGGGGGCGCCCGAGGAGGAGGAGGATGAGGAAGGGGGGGAGCCGGGTGATCGGGCGGGGGGATGCGCCGCCGGGCTCCGCGCCAGCCCTGCCGCTTCCTATGAGGGATCGTCTCCCACGTGGAGTGGGGGGAAACTGAGGCACGGCGCTGTTCTGGCACCGGCATGCTCGGGCATGTGGGTGCTGCGGTGCGTGGGTGCTCCTCCGGCGTGGGCATCCCCGTGGGTGCTCAGCATCCCGCCCGCTGCTGGGTGGGAGCCAGGCGGTCCCCCAGCTGCCCGGCAGGTCCCCTGGGTGCTGCTCAGCCCAGGCACCCTCCGATCCCCACCGCACTGGGGTGCTGGGGTGCCAGGGGGGCTCTCGGGGTGCTGCGCTGGGAGTGCTTGGTTTTAATTAAAACTCTCCCTGTGATCCTGCTCTGGCTCGCTGCATCCCCCGCTCTGCCAGCTTAACCCACTGGCTGCTTCCAGCCAAACTTGACAGAGGAGTCCGGAGCACCCCAATCTCCTCCTTCTTGCCTAAAAGCAATGAACCTGCTCTAAAAAAATTAAAACAAAATAAATTGCATAATGCGTATCTTCCCCCTTTCCGAAGAGGGGAAAGGCCTGAGGCAGCCCAGCTCTTGGAGAGCCCTGGGAGCTGCGGAGCACATCCCTGTGCTGGGGGAAAGCTGCTGTCTGCTCTTGTGCTGCCTGGGCTGGGGGTCTCCCAGGGCTGGCTGCATCCCCGGCTCTGTCCTGTTGAAATGGGGAAACTGAGGCACACAGTGGCCCCGCTTACCCTGGGAGGCAGCAGGCACCTGGGATGGCTCCCGGCCCCCCGTGGTGGGGTCGGTGTCCTCAGGTTGGGCTTGGCAGCAGGGCTAGGAGGTTTGGGGTCCCGGCAGAGCTTGGTTGTGGGGCTCAGGTCTGGCTCAGCATCTGATCCACTCCAGCCCGAAGTCCAGCCATGCCGTGCCGTTCCCAGGTGCGAGGGGCTCCCCGGGGCCRGGCGGGCTCCTCGGCCTCCCACAGGGAGCGAGCAACCTTTTGAAGCTTTTTTTCTTAAGCTGATTATTCTGTTCCTCTTCCAAATTGGAAACAGAAACTGAAATTTCCCATGAAACAAATTCTGCCACCGCCTTCTCCCTGGGGGGAAGAAAAAGAAAATGAAAATTTCAATTAAAACCATTAGAAGCCTCTGAAATGAAAACTGGGGTGAACTGAAGCTGCTCGCACTTAGCTCCTCTGCTTGGGCTGTGCGTGGCTGGTGGCTCTGGCTGCGGGGCGATGTTTGGGGGGGCCATAGGGGAAGGCGTCGTGCTGTGGGTGCAGGGGTGGCTGCATCCCCGGCTCTCCCTCTCACTTCAAGCCGCTCTTTTCCTTCTGCTTTGACTTCCAGCAGTGGCTCGTGTAAGAGAGGAAAGAGCATTTTGCTGCTGCGTGCACCAGCAGCGTCGCAGCACAACCCAGTGCCCTCTGAGCTCTCTGCTGTCTCCTCTAAGGGACCCCTGTCCTGCTGCAGTGGTGCTTGGGGGGTGGCTTCTATGGGACCCCAGCCCTGGGAGTAAAGGGGTGCTGGGGATGGATGGAGCATGGCAGGGTGCTGCTCCCTGGGGAGATGAAGCCACGGAAGGGAAAGGCGCCCCGAGCCGGTGTAACCCAAGGCGCAGGAGGAATTTGTCGGGGCTGGGGGAGAGGGGGAAGCCTCGCCTGAAACAATAAAAGGAGCCCGATGACTTTGCCAATGTTATTCTGAGCTGGGAAAATATTATTGCAGGGCAAGAATAGAAGGAGACGACAGCGTTTTCCCGGGCTGGGCCCAGCGATATGGGAGGACCTGAGATGCTGGGAGGGCACAGGGAGGAGGGTACCCCCCGGGGAGATGGGGCTGGAGGGGCCCCTGGTGCCTGGTACCAGCTCTGCTTGCAGGCACAGGGGTCTTCTTGGTGAGGATAGAGCTGCTGGGGCTGTATGCCACCAGCATCACCAGTTAGGGCACTGGGACTGCCCCTGAGMGACTTGGCGCGGATGGGAGCTGTATGCAATGGGGTGGAGGTGGCCGTGTCCCRCCGGGGATGGACCCTGTCTCTCTTGCAGGTCCCAGAAGAGGCATTTCCCACCAGGGTGGGGGCATTGTGCCACTGGCCACCTCCTCGCTGGAGGTGACAAATGTCCCCCCAGCAAGAGCAGGGCTTGGTACCCCCATGTCCTGGGCTGCTGGCAGCTGGGCTTGTCCCAGCACCACCTCCTCTCCCGTGGGGACATGTGTGGGGGATGCTTGGGCTGGGGGTTTCCCTGGGGTCAACAGCAGCGGCTGGCAGCCTTCCCTGGCGGAGGGTGTGTGGGGACATGGCTGCGCTTATCAATGGCGCTTTGTCTTCCTCCTCCTCCGCCCGGCGGTTGCAGTGGCCTGGCCCAGGGTTGGAGCAGTCGCTGGGATGGGGTTTCAGAGCCCGGTGAAGCTGAGCCACTCCCTCTTGCCCTCTCCCTCTGCGGCAGCTGGTGGGTGCCACCATGCTGGGGTTTTCTGCTTGCTGACCCCAAAAGTCATTTCCCACAGGGAGCCAGTCGTGCCACTGCCCCCGCAGCAGCGTCACTGCAAGGGTCCCCTCGGCATCCTGTGGGACTTGGGCTTGGACCTGCTTTGGGAGCCTTGACCATCAGACCCTCTTGTTTCGGGCTCTCGGGGGTGCCGGGAGGTGATGTCCATCCCAGGGATGCAGCGTCCCTGTGCTGGTGCTGTTCCCCAAGTGCCGTCGCCGTGCTGTGGCAAGGAGGAAGCCTCCCCGACAGCGAAGTCTGATGGCGGTGGCGGCAGGCTTTGTGTGCCAGTTTCCCCATGGCACTGGCTGGGTGCCTGCTATTGTGTCCCTGGCTGGCACCCGGAGGGCACAGGACCCACTTTCTGCCCACCCTGTGTCCTCTCTCACCACCCTCCCGGGCTCTGCGTGAGCCCAGCCTGGGGCTGACGGCAGGCACGGGCTTCGCCAGGCTCTCGCGCACCCTGATTCGCTGCGGCACAGCCACGGTAGGAGCCCGGGGTGGTTCAACTGAAGCTCGCTGGGGGCAAACTTGCTTGGTCCCCTGCTGCCCGCTGGCTCCATGGCTTTGCCCTCGGCTGGGAGGGAGAGCAGCACCCCGGGCAGGGTGAGGCCAGGATGCCTGCGCCTCTGGGAAGGGATGGAGATGGATGCTGTTGCCCGTAGGGAGCAGCTCTTCTGCTGGCTCTGAGATACTCAGAAGCAGCAGCTCGGAGGGACCTTCCCACCTCTGCGCCCATTGCAGCCCTCCAGTTGCCCCTGAAAAAGCCAGGACCCCTTGGTGCCACCACCAGGGTGGGGATCCAAGCATCCTTTCACATTTCCCAAGCAGGTGTGAAGGGTGTTCAGAGGCTGGGAGCCCGCACAGCACCCCTCTCCATTTTAACTTGCCGCGATGCCCCTTTGCCGCAGCATCCTCTGACATCTGGGCCCCAGGTGGGGGGGTCCCAGGGGTGTGAGAGGGCACTTAGCTGTGGGACGTTATCCATCGCTTTTCCCTCCTGCCCTCACGTTGGGTGACAGCTCGGGGCCGTGGGCTGCGCTGTCCCGCTGGGGTGGGCTGTGGGCTGGCGTCTGGGGGACCCCGGCACGCGCAGCAAATGGAGGGATGTGGCGGGGGCCACTGGGGAGCAGGACGTCCCCCAGGCTCGAGGCAAGTGCTTGTGCCTGCGGCTGGGAGGGGACATTTGGGGCGAGTGGTGCTTACGACACCCTGCAGGTCTTTGGGGCTGGGATGGCTCCTCCTGACGCTTCCCTCCCTCCTCGGCAGAGCTTTTGGGCACCAACCGCTCTGTCCTCTTCTTTGGCCACCGAGGCTTCCTGGGCTTCCGCTCCCTCTACCTGGATGATTACCGCGACCGGCTCTTCATCGGGGGGAAGGATGTGCTCTACTCCCTGCTCCTGGACAGGGCCAGCGCGGATGCCAAGGAGGTGAGCCAGGTCCCACTGAGCACCCCGGGGTCTCCATCCSCACCCTGGCCCCTGTGCATCCCAGGGTCCCCATCCCCACCCTGGCCCCCCGTGCACCCCTCGTCCCTCCGAGTATATGGTGCCCAGCTGAGCCAGCAAAGCCGCCCTGAAGCAAGAACCTGCCCTGGAGATGTCCCCGTCCCAAGCGCCCTGAAATGCATCTGAAAACTTGTGCTGCCTGGCAAGGGAGGGCTGGCCATGGTGGCTACAGGGCAATTAGCCAGCAATTGGTGGTTGGCAGCTGGTGGCACAGCCCATCCGTGAGTCCTGGGTGCTGAGTCGGGTCTTGGACCCCGCTCTCCTAAAAAGCTGCCATTGGGAGAGTGAGTGCTCCCCATCCCCATCCAGGCATCCACTTCATGGGCCAAATATACAGCTGAATGCCTGCAGAGACAAGGAGCTAAAAGCATCCATCATTGCAACAAGCTGTGCCAGGGCTCAGCTGGCAAAGTCCCCAGACCTCTCCTGGCTCCTCGGTGGGAGAGGTGACGGACCAGAGMGACGATGCTGAGCCGTGGTTCCCCTCCTCCTTCACCCTCTCCACTTTGACTTCTTGTTTTTTAAATATGGCTCTGGGCCATTTCCAGCCAAAGAAAGCGGAGAAGGAAAGGAAGTGCCCCTCGGCGTCCTGGGTCACCGCGACGGGGTCAAGGGCTTGTGTACCCAAGCTGCCCTTGGTCTGAGAGCCGCCGAAGGCTGCGGGGGACTTGGGGTCCGTCGCTCCCTGCTGTCCCCCAGCACCCTTTCCCCACACCACCCTCAAGTCCACCCCCTTCCAGGCCAGCTCCGGCCATCCCCAGCGTGACCACCCAAATCCAGCCCAGCTGTGGGCTGTGACCGCTGGAGTGCATCTCCCCAGGAGGAAGGGTCCTGCCCTGGGTCGCAGGGTGGGAGCCCTGGGCTGCGTGGGCTCTGGGGAGCTGTTGGTCCCTGTCTTGGTCCCTCTCTCCATCACCATGCCACCGGCACAGCCTGGGGATGTGTATTTGCAAGGCTGGGTCCCTGCTGTCCCCCCTCCCTGCTCCAAAAGTCCTTTGTGTTTCAGCTCTACTGGCCGCCCCTCCCTGGGCAGACGGAGGAGTGTTTTCGGAAGGGGAAGGACCCAGGGGTGAGTCTCGCCTGATGCGTGCTCTGCCCCGAGCTGGGGGGGGGTCCCCTTGTGCCCYRGTGCCAGCTGGCTCCCCCTGCGCTGGGGCTGTGCCGTGTCATCCTACCGGGGATGGCCCCGTGGGGCTCGCAGGCCAGTTAATGCGGGGCAGAGCAAGGGACCATCCTGGTGCATGAGGGAAACTGAGGCAGGGAGTTAGCGACCAAGCCCGGCCACGTGAGACGCTTGTGCCGGGCTCTGGAAATCTCATCTCTGGGGCTCTGCTCAGCCCCGTGGCCACAGAGCGGTGGCCAGCATGCCCCAAATGCGGCTGCACCGAGCAGGCAGGGATAGCCTGAGCTCAGAGGGACCAAAAGCCCCGTGCTGTGCTCTAGACCCCAGCGATGTGCTCTGGCCCGACCTGGCTGTCCCTGACGGTGGGAAATCTGTAACTTGCTCAGGTTCAGTGACCTTGCTCCCCAAACCTTAGCCCTCTTTGCATCCCCCCTGCCCTGATATGAAACAGTACTATGGTGGGGAGAAAGTCCCCGAGGCTCCCCCGGCCCAGACGAATTGCTCCCGGGAGTCCCTGTCCCGCTCTGCGTGTTTATTTTACAAGCTCTCACCGACAGATCCAAGCCAGGGCAGGCTCGATTTTTTATTTTTCTTGAACATTTATTTTTTTTTAAACTTGCTATTTTAAAGGCTCTTTGCAAAGGGAAAATAAACAGCGGGGAGGCTGGGAACCCCCAGGGCAGCTCAGTGGCGGTGTTCCCAGCAGACGAGGGGCCTCGCGTCCCGCCGGCGGGGACGACTGGGGGCAGGCAGGGCTGGCGCTGGCCGGGGAGAGCTGCTGAGCTAACGGTGGTGATGCCCAAGCGGGAGAAGGATGGGAGCCCTTTTCCAGGGGGAACTGCCAGGAGAGACCGCGCAAGGTCAGAGGTGGCAGGTCTGTGGCCCCGGGGGTGTCCTTGCTACTGGGCCCCCGTAGAAGGGAACAATCCCAGACAGTAGTGATCAGGGCTGTCCTGGAGGCAGCCGGGGATGCCCATGGGTATCCGTCTCCGTCTCCCGTGTTTCCTCCTTTTGTTTCATCCCCGGCGTGAGCAGGAACACGATGGGGAAGGACGTCCCTGCATCTGGTCTTGTCCTGGGCGCCGGGAATGGGAGGGTCCCCAGGGGTTGGGGGCTCAGTGTAGGAGCTGCCGCTGGGAGCTTGCTGGGCAGGTGACCTTGCTCCCCGGCCGCTGCGGGCTGTGTGATGGGGTGAGCGCACAGGTGCCCATGGGCAGGAGATGCCCAGGTGCTGGCTGGATCATGTGTGGTTTCCCCCGGGGATGCTCTCGGCAGCAGGAGGACCAGTAAAAAGCCCCGTCCTTTTGCAATGGGCTGGGGTCCACCCAGATGAAGTCCATGCAAGCCCTGCCAGTGGGTGCAAGCTGCCATCTCGCACCCCTGGCACTGGGGTGAAGGCAGAGAGCCTRGGGGCAGCCCAGGGAGCCAGAGCTGGGGATTGCCCATGGTCATGGGGCTCCAGGCAGAGGCAGGGAGCTGTGGGTGGGTGAAGCACCGAGCCCCCCGTGACCCTTCCCCTCCCCTGCTGTCCCCCCAGACTGACTGCGCCAACTACGTCCGCGTGCTGCACCCCTACAACCGGACGCACTTGCTGGCCTGCGGGACGGGCGCCTTCCACCCCGTCTGCGCCTTCATCTACGTGGGGCACCGCGGTGAGGTAGGGCAGCACCACGGTGGGGTGCCCATCTGGAGCATCCCCAGTGGGACACTCCTGGGAGGTAGATCCCCATCTTCCACCTCCTTCCTGGGGGGCTTCGGGACTGTGTGGGGATGCTGGATGCGGTGTTTGCCCCGTGCTGAATACTGGGGGGGCAGGAACCAGCTCCCTGTTGCCCCTTTGCCCATGCGCTACCCCCTCCCTCGCTCTCCCACCCTTCTGGCCTGGCATCGCCTTTCCAGACATGTCCCCTGGGGCTGGTGTCCTGCCAGGGGCTGCAGCGTGGGTGGCGTTTCCTCCTCTCCCAGCTCGCTGCTCATAAATCAGGTTGGCCGGGGTGGAAAGGCAGGGCCCCCTGTTCCCTCCCTGTGCAGGCAGCGGGAGCCCTGCCCGTACCACAATGCCTCCGGCCAGGCTGATGGGCGAGCAGTGGGGCTGGCGGGTCCCTCCGGTTGCTGCACATCCTCATAGCATCAGACTTGCCTCAAAAAGCACAGATCCTGCTTCCAGACAGTCCCTTTGGGAGCGCTGAGGCTGTGGGTTCTTGCAGCGAGGCACCTGCGAGCTGGGCAGGGACCAGCGCCAGCCGCTGCATGCCCAGGCATGGCCCCGCTGCTGGGGGCACGGCTGGGGGCTCACCTGCCTGCTCCCTGCCTGCTCCCCCTCACCCAGCACACCTTCAGCCTGGACCCTGCCAGCGTGGAGACCGGCCGGGGCAGGTGCCCGCACGAGCCCAGCCGCGCTTTCGCCAGCACCGTCATCGGTGGGTTGTCTTCCTCGGGAACTGAGAGTCTTTGGGGTGCCGGGACCAGGGACAGTCCCTGTGCCAGCCGGGGCTGGCTCTCAGCCCCGCGGTGGGGTGTTTTTGCCAGGCGGGGAGCTGTACGCTGGCCTCACCGCAGATTTCTTGGGCCGCGATCCTGGTATCTTCCGCAGCACGGGGACCCGCTCCGCCTTGCGCACCGAGGTGGACCAGCGGTTACTCAACGGTAATGGCTCCCCTCTGCCCCTCCATCCCCCCTGGCTGGGCTAATGCCGGGGACCATGAGCCTTGCGGTGGCCAGGGCATCTGCTGGCCACAGTGCGGCATCCCCCATGCCAGGTACAAGCAGGGAAAGGCACTGGGGCAGCAGGGTCTGGGGGTCCTCCTGGCTGGCATCCAGCCGCAGCGTGGTGTGGGGGTCCAGAGGTGGTGGCCATGCCCTCTCGCCCCACCTGACGTGGGTGGCTCTTGCTCGTAGACCCCAAATTTGTGGCAGCCCACTTGATCCCGGACAACGATGACCGGGACAATGACAAAGCCTATTTCTTCTTCACGGAGAAGGTGGTGGAGGCTGACAGCAAGGAACACGCCATTGTCAGCCGGGTGGCGCGGGTCTGCGTGGTAAGATGCTGGTGCGGACTGCAGGGGACAGGGATATGCCAAGTCACAGCGGTGGCCCTGATGCTCCCTGTCCCTGCAGAATGATGCTGGTGGCCAGAGGGTGCTGGTCAACAAGTGGAGTACCTTCAACAAAGCCCGGCTGGTGTGCTCTGTCCCTGGCCCTGGTGGCATTGACACCCACTTCGATGAGCTGGGTAAGGGGTGCATGGAGCTGGGGACCTCACCAGGGCTGGTCCCTTAGTCGGTGGCTTTGGGAAGCCCCTGGGCTTCCAGGAGAAACCCCATGGTTTCATCCCCAGAGGATGTCTTCTTGCTGAGGACAAAGGATGGGAAGAGCCCAGAGATCTACGCCCTCTTCAGCACCATCAGGTGGGTGGTCCAGCTCCAGCCTCTGGGGACATCCAGCTGCAGCCGCCCATGACCTGCCCCGTCACCATCATCATGTGGCTGCTGGCTGCTCCCCAACCTCTGCCAGCTCTGCACTGGTCCGTACAGAGATGTTGGTGCTCCCACGCCCTCCACCAATGCTGCTGGCACTGAGCATGGCTCTGCTCACCTCACTCACCGTCCCCTTTCAGCCATGTCTTCCAGGGCTCCGCCATTTGTGTGTACCGCATGGCCGACATCCGGGAGGTCTTCAACGGGCCTTTTGCCCACCGGGAAAGCCCCCACCACCAGTGGGGTGCCTACGAGGGCAGGGTGCCCTACCCACGGCCGGGCGTGGTGAGCAACTCCCTGGAGCTCGGGGTCCCCTCTGCTCCTCCGATTGCTCTTCGGGGGGGATGGTGGGGCCAATCCCCCATCTTCTTACCTGCTGGGATGGGCTCCCTGTGGGATCCACCCTGGGACAGCTGGGGACCAAGGTGTGGCAAAGGGGTGGAGAAGATGGATCCCAAATTGGAAGGGGACCCAAACCAGCTCTGCGGGGCGATGGAGGGGGAAGGAGGGATGGGTGCTGGGGTGGCCGGGCTGAGCTGGTCCCTTCTCGTCCCCGCAGTGTCCCAGCAAGACCACCAACCAGCCCCGGCGGCAGTACGGCACCACCAAGGACTTCCCCGATGAGGTGCTGCACTTCGCCCGCGCTCACCCCCTCATGTACAAGCCTGTGTACCCCTGGCACCGCCGGCCCCTCCTAGTGAAGACCGACCTGCCCTACCGCCTGCACCAGCTCGTGGTGGACCGGGTGGAGGCCGAGGACGGGCAGCATGATGTCCTCTTCCTTGGGACGGGTGAGCGGCAGGAGTGGCCTGCAGGAAGGAGCCCCGGTGCTGCGGCTACCGGTGGGCATGCCTCTGGGGTGTGTGATGGCAGGGTGCTCACACCTCCATCCTCCTCCTCCTCCCTGCAGACGCTGGCTCAGTGCTGAAGGTGGTGGTCCTGCAGAAGACAAGCTCGGCCACGACTGAGGAAGTCGTCCTGGAGGAGCTGCAGGTTTTTAAGGTACTGTTTGCTGCCCCGCTTGCAAGGGAGGGGGGCAGCGGGGTGGGCTCAGGTTGGGGACACGCGTGGGGACGGAGGCTCAGGGCTGTTACCACACTGTTGGGCACTGGGACGTCTCAGGGCTGTGAGGGCAGAGGGCACCTGGGGGTGTTTTCACCCTCCCCAAAAACATTCCCCGTGCCCCCCCAAAGCCCTGGTGGCTCTGAACGAGCCAGGCTCTCCGTGGTGAGGTTTCCGCCAGCCTCATGTCCACTCTCCTCCCCTGCAGGCGCCTGTGCCCATCAGCCAGATGGAGATCTCCGTCAAGCGCGTGAGTACGGACACAGCTCGGCCACGGGGCTGGGGACAGGGCAGGTGACCAGGAGGGACTGAGCTGTTGTCACCAGCCTCTCAAAGCCCGCATGGTGCTTGCCCCAGGAGGGTCCTGGCTGGGGACCCTGGGCGCTGTGCCTGCGGGGGCTGCCAGCATCACCATCTCGGTGCTGTTCCCCCAGCAAACTCTCTACGTGGGCTCCAGCCTGGGGGTGGCCCAGGTACGGCTGCACCAGTGCGAGACCTACGGCACGGCTTGTGCCGAATGCTGCCTGGCCAGGGATCCCTACTGCGCCTGGGACGGCACCGCCTGCACCCGCTACCAGCCCTCTGGCAAGCGCCGCTATCGCCGCCAGGATGTCCGCCACGGCAACCCTGTGCACCAGTGTCTGGACCAGAACCTGACCGGTGAGAGACTGGAGGGGCCCACAGGGCTGAGGGGCTCATCCAGGTGCCCCAAGATGTCCCCGCATCCACAGCCCTCGGCACACAGAGGGGCTTGCAGCCATCCCAGGTGGGCTGGGGCACCCTCATCTCCCCATCCCATAGACCAAGGGGTGCCCCAAAAGAAGGTGGGTGCTGCTGGGGCTGGGGTCTGTCCCCAGGGAGAGAGGGAGAAGGGGACTGAAGCCACATGGTGGCCCAGGGGTGCTGACCACCCGGGCGCGTGGAAGCCTGGCTCTGCCCTCCCCGTGAGCCCGTGTCTGTTTTTGCCCCAGTGGATGATTTTGAGAGCGTTGAGGAGAAGGTGCTTTATGGAGCAGAGGACAACAGCACCTTCCTGGAGTGTGTGCCCCGGTCCCCGCAGGCCAGTGTGCAGTGGTTCGTCCAGAGGCCCCCTGACGAGCAGCGGGACGAGGTGAGGCTCCTCCTGCACCTGCCTTGCTCCCCTTGCGAGGACATGGGAGGGACGTGGGGCCGGACCCGGACCCCTCCCCACCTTGCGGTGGCCAACAGGTGAAGACGGATGAGCGGATCCTGCAGACGGAGCAAGGACTGCTCTTCCGCAAGCTGCACCGCCACGACACCGGCATCTACTACTGCAAAACACTGGAGCGTGGCTTCACCCAGACGGTGGCCAAGATGGCCTTGGAGGTGATTGCCAGCGAGCAGCTGGCACACACCTTCCCCCGGGAGCGGGGGGATGAGCCCCCGCACCTGCCTTGCCCCGAGCCCCGGCTGGCACCACAGGCTCCCAAAACCTGGTTCAAGGACATCATGTACCTCATCAGCTCCCAAAACCTGCGGCGGGTGGAGGAGTACTGCGCCCGCCTCTGGTGTGGCAGCCGCCCCCGCCACCACAAGAGCAAGCTGGCCCAGGCCAAGCATGCCCTGGCCGGCGTGGACGTGGGCAAGAAGGGACGGATGGCCAAACCCCACGGCGAGAGGAACCGCGTGCCCCGGCAAGCAGTGGCCRCTTAGAGAGGGCAGGGTAATGGACGTGGGGTGGCTGTGGGCGAGGACCGGCTCCCCGTGCTGCTGGCGACCCCAGGGGCCTCCTGCCCTGGTGGGTGGCTTGCAACAGCGCCAGCCCGGTCCCCCCGGCTGTGGTGGATGGGATGCCAGGGCCAGCTCCTGGGCAGGTCCCCCGTCACCCTTGGTGGCTGCAGGGCCACCTCCGAAGTGGGCGGCCCGGTGGGATGCATTGGCCCCCCCTTGCTCTTGCTGGGTGCTGTGGCAGGTGCGGGGCCACGGTCACTGGGGTGGGTTGGGGCTCGGCACGCGCGGTGCCACTGCTGTGCCATCACTCCAGGGAGCTTGCTGGCTGGCTTTCTCCACAAATAAAGGGGCCGAGTGCGGTGCTGCGGGGAGCGGCTGACTGCTCCAGGCTCTTTCCACGCCAGCACGGGGCCTGGGAAGGACGATGCCTGCTCTCACAGGGAGGAAAAACTGAGCATCACCCCAAAAAGCCTCCATGCCCAGGATGAGCCCTGTCGTCCGCTGTGCCTGGGGAGCCGGAGCCGTGCCGTGCCACCCAGGGTGTACCCTGGAGGACAGGGCTCCTTCCAACCTTCCCTGTGGCACCAGGACACGCTCAGCAGTGCCAGCCTGTGTCTGGGTGCAGGTGTCCCCCTTCCCCTCCATGCCCCCCCAGCCACAGACCGTTTTAGGGCTGGGCAGGGTCGGGGAGGAAAGCAAACGGCTGCGGGCAGGTTAGACCTGTTCCTGGGTAAACATGGGAGAGGCACTGATGCCACCACCATCACTGTGCCCGGGCGGGCGCAGGGACATGCAGAAGAAGGTGGCCCCAGCACAGTTTGGGGGGGCTGCACCCTACCCTGAGTGTGTTTCTTGTCGTTGGTGGCCCTGTGGGGCTGGGTGGGACAAGGCTGGTTTGGGGGCTTGATGCTGGCTGGTGGAGCTAAACCAGTGTCCAGGGCCTCCCCCAAATGCAGGGGTTGGGGGGTAGGTGCATGGAGAGCACCCGCAGGCTGCCGGCACCATCCCAGGCTGCCGGCAAGGTGCTCGCTTGCTTTCCTTGCCCAACATGAGCTCACTCGCCTGGTCAGCCTGGGGTGATAAGGATCTCCCCCTTCCTGAGGCAGGGCAGCCCCACACAATGGTGTGAACCGCAGCCCTGCCGGGACGGGCATTGTTCGGAGGCAGAGGAACGGGAAAGAAAAATAATAATAATAATAATTAAACCCCCTAAATAGCTCGTGCAAAGCCAGGTCATGATATCATCGCTCCTCCCTGTGTGCGTGCGTGTTTGTGCTGCAGCAGCGGAGCACCACGGCTCGCTGCGGTGCCTTTGATGGAAGCAAAGTCCCCTGGCAGCGCTGCCCTGTCCCACGGTGCGCCCGTGGAGATGAGCTGTGGGTCTCGACCCTCTTTTCCAGCTCCCTGTCCCACCTCTCCTGCAAACTCAGGGTGCCTGCATGGGGTGTCTCCTGGGATGGGAGAGCTGTGGTGGGGCTGGCGGGCTGGGACACGTCCTGCAGGGAGGGGAGTGGAGCCAGTAGCACTGATTTACAGGCCAGACTGGAGCCAAGCACGTGAATTTGGTTAATCACAGGCCTGGGGGGTACAGGAGAAAGATAAGCAACAAGTAGAGACAAGGAGGGACATGGGTGTAAAGCCAGAAATAAGAGACAGAAGTCCAATTCCTCAGGGCCTGGATTTAATGGCTCTGAAGTGCTTGCAATGAGCCACGCCTCTGAAACACCTGTGCCCTGTTGCCTCTGAGCAACCCCCTGTGCTCAGCAGAGCAGGGGCTGGGCTGCCCACCCCGGGGGAGGCAGCGAGAGGGGGTGCTGGGACCTCTGCTGTGTGTGTACCTAGCCCTGAGGTGAGCTGCGGCAAAGGCTGGAGGTGACACTGGGGCCAGTGATGTTTCAAACTGAGCAGGAACAAAGACTAGAAGAAACCAGTCCCTGAAAGGGCCTCCCTCTCCTGGTAAATCTCTGTAAATCTCTGCAGTGGCTGAGCCTGGCCCTCCTGAGTAGGTTTATATCAGTAAGGCTGGAGTAGAAGGGCTTTTGTCAGTGTTCCAGCCTTGTTTCTCATGATAACCAGCCAACAGAGGCAACCTGGGTCCCTATAAACTTACAGGGGCCAAATGAACATGAACGCGTCCTCACCCACCCGGTGGGGTGGAAGGAGACAACTTCGGTGGGCAGGTACAGCGCTCTTGCCCCCCATCTCCTCTGCGTGAGGGGAACAAGACCTACCCAGGCCTTGGTGCAGCTGGCCGAGCCCTGTCCCCGGGGCAGGAGCAGGGTGAGGGGAGCRCTGGGGGACGGGGCGTGCATGGGAACAGCTGCAGAACAAAGCCGCGATGGGGGGGACGGGCACAGCCATGGATCCGGCTCCTATTTTTAGCCCACTTCCTAAGGAAGAGCAGCACAGGGGCGCCCGCTCGCCCTGGGAGCCTTCCAGCCTCTGAGGCGGCGTAAGTGGAGCTGCTGGCAGGGTCAGGGCCGGTACGGCTGGCCCCAGCCAGGGAGCCGCTGGGAGCCCTCAGACCTCAACATTGGGCGGCCCAGGCCCAGGCCCAGGCCCAGGCCCAGGCCCAGGCGCCTCACCATAGGCCGCATGGGGCGCTCTGGGCTGTCGAGTCCCAGGGCCGGTCTAGAGGCTCCGCTTCCGGGGGATGAAGCCCTGGGGCGGGGCGGGGCAGGGAGAGGCCCCGGCCCCCGGGGCCCTCCCAGGCCTCCCCCGCCACCGCGGGACCTTTGTGGCGCCGCCACCGCCACCCCCTCGGGGCCGATGTGGCGCGGCGCGCGCTGACGTCACGCGGCGTCGCGCAGCGATGACGCACAGGGGCGGGCGACGACGGCGGCG